>PVJO010030630.1:0-15297 GCA_004026905.1 Hystrix cristata | reverse complement strand
ATCTTTCCTCCTCCACGTCCATCTGCCATGATGTTCCTGCCTTGGAGCAGCCCACCATGGACTGGACCCTCTGAGACCATCAGAACCATGAGTCACTCAGCCCCCACCTTCTTCCTGGCCTCCATAATGTGAGCACTTTTCCTCCCTCATGCCCACCCACCATGATGTTCCTGCCTTGGAGCAGGTCCCCATGGACTGGACCCTCTCAGATCATGAGCCAAAATAAACTTTTGCTCCTTTAAATTGCATATAATTCGATATTTTGTCCCAGTGAGGGGGAAATGACTAACGCGGTTTTAAAATCTGAAGCTTTTTGAGCACCAGTATGATACTAGAAGGGTAAAAGTCCACAACATGAGGCACTGTTTCGTGCACAAAACAACTAAAATTATTGTGTAAAAGTGCATCCAAGCTACGTGCATAATGTGTAGAGGAAACAAAAATGAATTCTGTATGTGGACTTGTCCTACACCCCAAGAAATCTCAATACAGCCATGCAAAATGTTCCAAACTCTTTGCCATGAAGCCCCTCAAAATCCTCCCCTTGCTTTGCACATGCTCACCCCACCGACCTGGCCACTTTCCGCAGCAGCCCTGGAGTCCTCTTTCCTGAGAGTCTTTAGCTGTGCTGTCCTGGCTGCCTCCATGTCCTGAATGAGCTCAAAACGTTGACCTTTAATGGTTATTTTGACATTTGGGAAGAGCTAGCAGTCACACAGTACCAGAGTCTGTAAATAAGGTGAATAAGGACACACTTTAATTTTTTTTTTCCAAACCTGATTTACTATTTGATAACACTTGACAGAAGCATTCACTGTATTTTTTAATCATATCAGCAGAAAAGAAGACTAGTACAATATTTTTAGAGCATCTTTTTTTCATGAATGATTTTTGCAACGTCAGTATTCATTCAGAAAATATTCATCCTTTAATTTTTGCTTGTTGTTATAATTTTTGACAGATTTCATTATATTGTATCAAAGAATAGGTCGGGACACATTGTAAGAAAGAGCAGTGGGTTGGGGATGGTGTCACACACCTGTAATCCCAGCATTTGGGAGGCTGAGGCAGGGGGATTGCTGCGATTTGCAAGGTCAGTCTGGGTTACATAGTGAGTCCTCCAGGGCAGCCTGAACTCTATAGTGAGATCTTGTCTCAAGAATGAGCAGAGATGGGTGGTAGGATCAAAAGCAAGTTTATGTATTGGGAGACTTTGCAGGTGACCAAATTCTTTGAGGTGTTTGCTTTGAAGTGACAGACTCTTCTCGTTCATTTTAAGAAAATTTCTGACATACAACAAAATCAGAAGAACCATGTTTCTGCTATCATGTCTTCATTCCCCTAAAAATGGCATTCCATCTTAAAAAGACACGCACTTCAGGGTCAATGTGTAATAAAGTGAATAACTGCAGTTTTTGAAGGACATCTTTAGAGGAAACATTTTTTTCCTGTAAATGCAGGACTCTTAACAATGGAGTGAGAACCAGTGAGGGTTATCATCATTGGTTTGAATCATGGTAAGTCACTTGCTTTTTGTCATTCTCAAGTCAGGGAGAAAAAAAATATGAATTCTCAATGTTATTGGGAAAATAATTCTGATTGTACCTTTCCCTCAAGGAGTTTCAGTGACCCTTAAATTTTGATATATAGTCCCCAAGTTGACATACATTTTTCCTACAAGAGACAACATACATACATACCTTGAAGTTACTCAATATTGCTCTACAAGAATGAATGTAGAAAAGTAAGATTTCTAGATGACTTAATGAAGATGCACGCCACCATGGAAAAATACACCATGTTTTCTAGACCAGTTATCTCAATGAAAAATTCAGCCTCTTTCACCCAACGTGTATTTAAGTGCCTGGGTTGTGGCTGTAGAGTTTGTCAGGTGGAAAATAAGATGCATGAGCAGAATTGGGGTTCCTGAGAGGGAGCAGGTGCTTTTATTAAAGATAATATTTAATACTGGAAAATCTTGCCAAACTGCACTGGCTAGAAGACAATTGTCAGGTGGCATAAACTAGATAGAATTTATGGTCCAATTTACAAGCAAACCTTTTCCTGTAAACTAAGCCATAGCCACACCTTGTTCTAAAGAAACTTTCACAGAGCACCTAAGCAATCCTGATTGCTCTCATATCGCACCACCCAAATCCTGTTTGGAAACAACTAGGAAACTGTCATGTTTCATGCAGGAGAATCATATGCATAATCTCTATTTATTCAAGGCACGGGTTGGGACAGGCTTGTTCAGCAAATGTGGCAGGTTAATACTGGTGTGATTTCCATGACTGTGTTATTTCATTTTGAAATACACTTTGAGATTGTTTCATAACCAACCTAAATAAGAAATTGGTATCTTTGGATCTGAATTTCTAATATTCCTCTTCAAAGAAGTAGTCCCTTTCTCTCTGACTCTTTTCTCGCTCTCTACTTCCTGGCTGCCATGATGTGAGCATCTTTCCTCCACCATGCCCATCCGCCATGATGTTTCTGCCTTAGGGCTAGCCGACCGTGGACTGAACCCTCTCAAATATGTCACTGGAGACATAATCTGGAAGACTATATTTTTTCTTTCATTCTCTTCCAGCTTCCTCTGCTTCCCACCTGCCATATTTTAGTATATGTGCTGCCGAAGCGAGCATTCGCCTGCCATATTTTGAGCAGCTTTCCTCCACCATGCTCTTCTATCATTTCTGCCTTGGATCCAGTTTGCCATGGACTGAATCCCATGAAACCGTGAGCCAAACTAACTCTCTCTTCTTTAAATTGTGGGTATCAGTTTTTCTTCATCTCAGTGATAGATGATAGATGATAGATAGATAGATAGATAGATAGATAGATAGATAGATAGATAGACAGATAGATAGATTCTTATCACAATCATGAAATCAGGCTTCCCCTAAGATTTGTTGTTGTAGCACAGAGCAAATAATTTCTGTGCCGTGAAATGTATCTCAAATTGGCTCATGCAGGCCCATCTTCATGGATGTGTGACCTGCCAAACCACAGAAGGAATCCATGCCTAGCAATGCACTGGTGATTGGTTTAATCCTTACTGTCACCATCTTGAAATTTTTAATAATTTGTTGAAGAGAAGAATAGTACTGTCATACTTCAGTAGGATCCATAACTACTGTAGCAAATCCGCCAAATGGGCTTTGAGAGTTTCCACAATAATGAAGAAGTTGCCTAGTCATTGCACTAATTTATTTATAATCTTAGTACAGAGTAGTCTGCCCTTATCGGTCAAGGATACCATCCAAAACCACTAGTGGATGCTTGAATCCACACATAATACTGACTCCTGAATACTATATTTCCTTCTATACATATTCGTGATAATTTTTTTTTTATCTTTTCCCTTACAGCAACTTACATTTTCCCTTTGATATTTGAAAATTACCAGTCTGATACTGAGATTTCATTGTCAACTTCATTGACTTTGGACATGCCTATGAGATTAAGAAAGCAGAATTTTGGGCGTGAGTGGATGGGTCATAGAGGGATAATTTGGGGATCTACATCGGTTCCCTGGCCCCTTCCTTTCTGGTGCTTTTCCCCCCACTCTGCTCCCTGGCCAGCATGAACTAAGACTACTTGCTCTACCACAGCTGTCTTCCATGATGTTTCTGTCTTGGTGCCAACTCATCATGGACTGCATCCTCCAAACCGTAAGCCAAATTAAACCTCTTCTTTAAATTGTGCATGTTGGATATTTTGTACCAGTAGCACAAAGGCTGATCGATGCAATCAGTGTCACTGTCTTTGTCTTCTAAGGCCATTATTAGGTCAAATACAGGTTGCTTCTACTACACTCTCTGCAATATGGTGACAGAAAATCTAAAGACTGAGATGGATACTAACTAACTAATGAGAGGTTCATGTACAAAGTGTGAATTATCTAGAAAGAGATAATTCTTGTCTCAGGGAGATGGTGTAGAAAACATGACATTTCAGCACAATACTCAGACCTTTGTGCAATTAAAACTTATGAATTATTTGTTTCTGACACCTTCCACTTAATACTTTTGAACCATGAACAACTGAAACTAGGGACAGTGTGATAAAATGGGAAGGGGAATTTGTTTATTATCTTTTTACAGTAACATTATTTTTGTTGTTAACTGTACTACAACAATAAGTTATATTCAGAGAAAAACAGGTGGGTGTGCATATAATGTGTCCATTAGACAAAATGATAGAGGATGTTTTTGAATGAAATCTATAGGATGCCTACTAGTAGTCACTATTACCTACATAATGTGTGATCGCAAAAAACAGTGAATGTTTATATTAAAAATAAAAGTTATCAGAATGAATGACACATTCCCATGAACACTTTCAAAATATTCTCTCTTACTTTGAACACCTTTATCCATCATTTTGGCCACTTTGTGAAGTAGTTTTGAAAGTTGGCTTTCATGATCATCTTTTCATGGTTGTGTCAATGACCTGAATCAATTCAAAATATTTATAGCGATTTCTGTTAAATAAAAACAGGATGATTTGTCCTCTGTGCAACTTTTAGCTCTTCCCCAAAGTCAAAACGACCAGGCAAGGTAAACATTTTGAATCAATTTATAACATCAAGGCAGCCGTAAGTCTGCAGCTAAAGACACTCAGGAAAGAGGACTCCAGAGCTGCGGCAGAAAGTGGCCAGGGTGATGGGATAAATGTATTCAAATCAAAGGGGAGGATTTTGATGGCACTGATGCCGATCTGGTTTTTTTAAATTATAAAACGTTTTTACTATAATACACCTAAACATTCACTGTGCTTTTTTAATCACACCTCTAATTGTGTTGTTCTCAAATGGATCTAGGTTTACTGAAAGTTTGCAAGGAGGTGAATGCACCATTCCATTCCTAAATCCTGCAGATACACACCGGAATGTCTGTCAGTGCCGGGTCTAATGGTCAGGGAAAGGGCAAGGCAGTATATGTTTAGCCTCGTACGAATGTCAACTTTTATATTTCCCCTTTGGTTTATTCTCCTGTTACTCAAGGTACATGGGGTGCCATTAGCAATTGAAAAGGTCAAATATTCTGGGAAAAGAAATGAATCACTGTCCACACAGTTCACTGTCCTAGAATGTGTATGTGTGGCTAGAACATTCGCCAATGCATTTTTACCAGAATTTCTTTAACAGAAAGCAAAACTGAAAATACTTATAGATTCTCAAAGAGAGTGTTGGAAGTGTTCATTTGTAGCCAGTCATAATAAAGTATTCTTGGGATGTAGCTCAACCATAGAACACTTTTTTAGCAATCGTGAAGAACTGAGTGAGTTCAGTTCCCAACAATGCAAAAATGTTAAATACAAAAAAGAATACCGGGGGCAAGCTGCTGTGTTTGGTTTTTCCACAAATTGCAGACAAACAGAAGCACCTGAGTTTGGGATACTTTGGTGACTGAAGTCTGTCCTATTACTTGAAAAGCTGGTTTCACAACATTTACAATTTATACTTGCCTTTAAAGTAGACTAACAACAGAAGTCTTTGTAAAACAGACGAGTTTGCTTTTAAGTAAAAGCTAAAATCATTTCATATTCTGAGAAGGTTTTCTTAAAAGAATACATATTAGGTAAAAACTTTGGGTTGATTTTTATTTCTAAATTACAACCAAACAGTGCTTAATACTGCACGTTACTTTAGTATCCTTTCATCCCTTTCCTTCCAAATGTGTGAGTCATCAAGAGTAACGACATATTTAGATCTCAAGTGAATAGGACACAGCTCCTATATGGCACAGGTGGTAGAAAAGAAGAGAAATATATATATATATATATATATATATATATATATATATATATATATATATATACACATATTTTGTTGGTAACCTCTTTGTGGTATTACTTCCTAGAATATGCAGGGAAGTCATACCAAATTTTGATTGATCTTGTCAAAAGCATAGATAGTTGTAACACAGTTTTACAAAGTGTGCATCCCAGAAAGTAGATGTTTTATCAAATAAGACACAATCATTTTGTAGAAGTGGGAATTCAACCACCCAGCTCAGGTTCTCCAAGCCGTGAAGAGCCCTTCCAGACTCCTGTTTCCTGACACTAAGGGAAGTATTTCTACCCTCCTTCTCTGCTCCCTGCTTTTAAGAGTGACACGTTATCAGAGCAATGTTTGAAATCTGGATTTGAAAATGGCGCTTGGCGTCCAAACATTGCAACTCTTGGAAATTTGAGGACTGCGAACTTTACCAAGATACTTAGGCGTTAAAACTAACAGAATTCACAATATTTTAAAATTGTTTATTTGTGGATGTACACATATTCATCCTCTGGGGACCAGAAACAAAAGATCATGAATAGATTCTCCAGGGATCTGAATCCCGACACTGTTTATTGCATATGGTAGCCGTTCAATGAAAATCTGTCAACTGATGCACCTTTTGAATACAGGACAACACTGTAGATGAAATCTGGTTGGTTGATGTTGTACATTAGCCCTCTTCCCACAAATTGGTGGGAAACGGGTTTCTCCAACAAAATTTTCCATGCTATTTTTATCCATGGAAAGAATCTTTGCAAATTATTTTTGTTGGTTCACTTTCTGTTGTTATGATAGTTGAGGGTATTTTTATGGGTGCCGTATTCTTAACTCACAGTTTTGGAATCTGAAAGCCCTAAATCGGGGCACCCTATTGGACTGACCAGTGGTGTGGGCTGTGGGGTCACGCCATACATCACAGGAAATGTATATTCGAGAGGAAGAGGTCACTTGGAGACACAGGAAGTGAGCGACCACAAAGGAACTAATCTTGCCCTTTTCTACCAACCTGTTCTTACAAGAATTAGGTTAGTTCTTAATACAACTTCAGAATCTTCTGAAAGTGATATCTTCTATGACCAAAAGACTTTCTCACAGTCTCCAACTATTAAAGGTTCTGCTACTCTAAACAGCAAAACATTGCAGACCTAATATCCAACTTATAAACCCTCAAGCAGCAATCCGCATCCAAATCATATCAATACTGGCGTGCAGATGCTGGTTTGTTTTTTTTTTTCTCTTATCTGAACCCTCTGTTCCCTTGAAGATAATGACAAGGCACGGTGAACAATTAGTTATAATCTGCATCCTGCATGGAAATTTTCTAGCCCATCGATCTTGTCATTTTTAATTTATATGCTGTAAGGTTAATGAGACCGAGTAAATTAAGAAGTGTGAAGTGTGTAATTCTTAGTCCATATAAATAGACAAAAATCGGTGCTTGGAGACTAAAATAGAATAGATAATAACCAGCTGTCTTTTCTTAGTGGATTGGTTATAAACAAAGATTCTCAAATATGTCCTCGAATAGAAAATAGCACCTCTTAGGGCTGGGGATTTAGCTCAGTGGTTAGAGTGCTTCCCTTGCAAGCACAAAGCCCTGAGCTTGATCCCCAGCACCAAAAAAAAAAAAAAAAAAAAGAAAACGCAAATAGCACTTCTCAACATACATGAAATTTAAATATACAGTGAAAATTTGATTTCCAAGCATAATTCATTCTAGAAACACGATTATAACTCCAAAGTACTTGTATATCAAACCGAATTTCCCCATAAGAAATAATGGAAACACAGATGATTGGTTCTACAGTCCAAAAATGTTCATACAAAAATGATTTCAGTATGGTATTGTAGCACAAAATAATAAAGAATATTCAAAATATAAAGGAAAATAAATTAACCCGCATTTGCCCTTGAAAACCTTCGTGGCTGGAGTGAGGGAGACAAGAAGCAGGCGTGTTATCGTGCAAAAGAACTTTCACTATCACCAAAGGAGTCGCTGTTGTCTATGGGCTCAATGGAGTCTTTTTATTTTTGTGCATCTTTACCAAGGAACCTCTCTAGGGACACTTGCTCTTGCCTCCATTTGAGGACTTCGTGGACATGTGACATCGCATTGTTGTTGAACACTCATCACCTGCACGGCTGCAGTTTTGCTTGGTATTGCTTTGCTACCAACTTTGTACTGGTTCCCACATCTTATACGTCGCCCTAATAGCACTTGAAGTGAGCGATACTTCCACCTTTTTCTCCTCCTCTGCAGAGGGAATCTCCTCCATAACCTCTTGCTGATGGGAATTGACCACTCACAATTCTGCAAGGAGACACACACACACACACACACACACACACATGCACACACAGAGGAACCCCTGAATCAGTCATGATCATGTGATGTTTGGCATCTCGTATGATTCCTATTGCAAGACATCACTCATTTATCAAGTTACAATTTATTAGAGATACTTGCTCATCCTGTAGAATACTAGCAGAAGAGGTTACTCACAATTCGAGGTTTTACTGTATTCTAATTTGAATTCCCTATCGTTGTTAGCAATGTGCTTCTATTGAAACATAATTATTATTACCTCATCTGTATTGAGAGAGGCTCTCATTAGAGTGCCAAAAGTAATTCTCCTGCTTCAGCCTCCCAAATAGCAAAGAAGATAGGTGTTGACCACCATACTCAGCTTGACATAATATATTTAGTCACATGTGGAAAGAAAACAGAAAATGGCACATAAAAATTTATGAGAGGTTAAAATCTGATAATATACATCAAAAGTATATGCTTTAGAGATGCAGATAAATGCGAATAGTGATTGGGGATTTAGCTCAAGTGGTAGAGCGTTCACTCAGCAACTGCAAGGCCCTAAGTTCGATCCTCAGCACCAAAACAAAACAAAACAAAAATCGAAATGGGAACAACTTTTTCATACATTAAAAATCACAATGCTTAAGTCATGCTTTTTATGTAGGAGAATAAATACAGTAACAGAGAGATAAGTAGTAGTTTCTCAATTGCACATGTATAACTATGATATGCAATATTTTTAAAAAAGTGTTTATTCTTTTTCGTCTCCATGCCACCCATGTCTTTTAAATATGTTTTCTAAACAGCTAGTTTTTACAGACTATTAAAAATGCGTAGTTAACTTCAGTGCTATTATAGAGACATTTTAATCACGCTATCAAATACTGAAAGTGTTCGATTCCCGGTACCAAAAAAAAAAAAAAAAAAAAACCAAAATACTAAAAGTATGTTACGCTATCACATTGTATGATCAGTTTAAGGTTCATTTTTCTATTTATTTGCTAATCTTGTGCTCTAAAAACCTTAGTTCCTAAAAGTGCATAATAATGCTATTTCCAACCAAACACAATTTGTTTCCAGCGGCTCCATAAATATATTGTACTTTATTGGTGTTACTGACTAGGTTAGAATTGTTCTCTGCCACTTTACAAAAATGAAAATTGCAATTCGCCATTTGATTTCTGGTAGGAAAGTCCTTTAGAATCTCACTGGGCAGCCTCCCAGTGAGGCTGTACATATCTATATTTCCATATGTAATTCCAGTGCTAGGGAGGCTGAGGCACGATTGTTGCAAGTTCAAAGCTAGCCTGAACAACTCAGGAATTTAGCAAGTCCTTGTCTCAAAATAAGGAACCAGAAAAGGGCTGAGAATATGGCTGAGTGCAAAGACCCTTGGTTTAATTTCACATAACAAATGAATTATTAATTTAATAAAATCTCATCATCGTTTTCCCTCGAGTGGCACTCTTCTTGGTCATTTCTATGCCTATCACACATGACTCTTTTTTTCTTATGTTTGGCTAATTAACTTCATTTTGTTTGACCCCTTTGGCATAATATACTGGAGACATAGAAATGTAGCTGCCTGAATTAATCCAATGTGCCTGACACTGTAGAAAAACATGACCCCTCAAAATCCCCCTCTGGCTTTGCACACACTCATCTCACCATCCTGGACACTTTCTGCAGCTCTTCTGGAGTCCTGTTTCCTGAAGGTCTTCATAAGATTCAATCCGTAGGAATGAGAAAAAAAAAAAAAAGTAATGTGTCTCTCATTGTCATATACTTTTAACACTTAAACATTCACAATATGTTTCCATTACTCCTCCACTATGAAGCACACAAATTCAGATTGCTGTGCAGAGTCACAAAAAAAGAAATACTCCACTTAGTCATACTTAAGACTTTCTTAAATTGCGGCCAGCAAGTCACCATCGGGATACTATGCAAAAAGCATTCTGCAGCGGACGGTCCCAACATCGAATCCACATGGCCAGAGAGCCTATTTGTGGGTTCTCTGAGAACATCCTCCAACTTCAGGGTGGTTTCTCCCAACAGCTCCTATTGGTAATTTTTTTCTCAAGCCAACCATTGGACTTAGTCAAACTTTGTGCACAAACTTTATCAAACTAATATAGTGTAGCACAGCAAAGATGGTCCTTGGAAGATCCTACACCCGCTGACCAGATAATGAAAGATAAAGAGATCCTAGTTCTCCTGCCTCTTCCTGGGTGAAGAGGTGGTAAGTCACCCCACAGATTTCTCTCCCTTAAGGACATGGACCAGACCGCTCATCCTATCTTAGCTTGGTTTCTTCCCAATATAAGCATCAAAGATCTCCTCTTGCTACTTTAGCCTGAGACCAAATTCTTACTACCTATACTCAAAATATTTGAAGACTATCTGTATTCAAAATATTTGACGTTTAGAGTTATTTTTCTGTATATTCTTACTGTTTTAGTTTTTACTCAATTTTTTTCCATTTTTTTTATTAGTCCATATTTCCAGCACATAATGAACACATTCTCATGGAGAGTTGGTACCTAGCTAGAACACGGCTTTATTCTTTTACTTAGCCTTCCCCCCTTCATCTCTTGATTCCTTTCATTCTCCAAAAGATCTATCTCCCTCTTTCCTATTCTCTGTCTTTTATTTTGCTCTTTATTTATACTTTAGTTTTCTCATCTAACAGAAACCATGTGATATTGAAGCTCGTGTGTCTGGTTTATTTCTCTTTAAATTATGGTCTCAAGGTGCATCCATTTTCCTACACATGACTGAAGTTTACCCTTCTTTATGGCAGAGTAGTAGGCCACTGTCTGTAAATATCACATTTCGTTTATCCCTCTCCATCTGTAAAAAATTGGGCCTACAACCCTCCGAGCAAAACAACATCAGCGTATATTCAAGTTTCCAATTTAAAACAACATAGTCTTCCCCCAGACCGCCCTCTCTCCCTGCTCCCTGCTGTCTGTCTCTCACTTTGCTCCTCGCAGCTCCTGCGTGCTGCTCCTCAGGCACACATCCTGCTGGCCAGGGCGCAGCCCTGTGTGACAGGGACCCAGCCCAGCTCTTCCCTCCCTCCCGGGCCCTGGGCTGGGGCCGCGGTAGCATTCCTAGGAGCTTGCGAGGCGGGACTGTGTCCAGCTTCCACGGCCCCAGATTCTGCTTCACACAATCACAAGGTGGTATCTGCACATATGCGGCTTTGAGGCTCTGGCTTGGAGGAAGCCCAGTCCTCCGGCTCTGCACACCCGCATGGGCGCCGCAGAGGCCCACAGCTGGGGGAGACCAGACCGCACAACAGCCCTTGTGCTCTGCAGCTGAGTCAGGGTTACCCAACGCAATGCCAGCTAGCGCCCTCCCTCAACGCCGCCCAAACTACTGTTCTGATCTCACTTAATACTAAAATCTCCTTTTTCCTAATTAATGTGCAATTTGAGCACAATAGCAGAAAGTCTTTAAGCTCTTTCTAATTAGATTTTTGCAAGCTGAGGACAGAAAACAAAGAGTATTTAGCTATTCCAATGAAAATTCTCAGGGGGCAAGAAGAGCAACGACCAAAGCAACCCCAAATAAAATAAACAGAAAAAAAAAAAAAGTGCAAGGAATCCCTTTAGTCCTACTCTGCCCACCGTGGCAAGAACCGGGAGTAGCGATCTCTGAAGAAATCCTCAGTATATGTTAACGTTCAGGGGAGCGAAATAAAGATACCAGGTTTCTGCTTCCCAAGGTAAACGTCTCACATTCTGTTGCTTATCTTGCAAAACTATTAGAATAAAAAATAATCTGTAAGAAAATACTGTGTACAGTGCTGTGTAAAGCTATCTTTCTTTAAAAGATAGGAGGTTCTCAAGGCCTTGACCTTCTACAGGAAGATGTAAAATTTCTTCCTGGGGACAGTACAATTTTAAATCACCCCGGTGGCATTTTTGGAAGCTACAGGGCAAGAAATCCACCATGCATTGATCAGCGGGTGATATGAGCATACCTACACTCGCGTATTTTTTCTTTAAAGACTCACCTTGAAATATTAATGCTCATAAATTGAAACTTTTTAGGGATCATGGATCAGGTCTCTTGTTTCCTTCTCTCCCTCCTTCTTCTTTCCTCCCTTCCTTCCTTCCTTCCTTCTTTCCTTGTCATCTTCCCTCCTTCCCTGCTTCCTCTCTTCCTTTCCTCCTTCCCTCTTTCCTTCCTTCCCTCCTTCCCTCTTTCCTTCCTTCCCTCCTTCCTTCTTTTCTTCCATCTTCTTCTTTCCTTTCCTCGTTTCTCCTTCCTTCTTCCCTCCCTCTCTCTCTATTTTCTTTTCTTCTGACTCTTCTCTTTTTCTATATTCCTCCTTCTTTTCTTACTTTTCCACTGTAAAGTACTTGTTCACCATGGGATTTCTGCATTAAACAGCTTTCAACTGTTAAAACAAATGATTTCGAAAAGTCATTCAGAGGTTGGGGATTTAGCTCAAGGGGTAGAGTGCTTGCCTAGCACATGCAAGGCCCTGAGTTTGATCCTCAGCACCACCATCCCCAAAAAGTAATTCATTCGGTTCTTCCAGCTGGTAATACGGGTTCACTCTGGGAAGATGAGGCAGGAGGATGGCAATTTGGAGTCCATCTTGGGCAAATTACTGATATACAAAGGCTGAAGATATTGTCTTGAAAAAGTTAAAGACCTCATATTACAGTGAAACATGCACACTCATGTTTAGAGCAGCACAATTCATAATAGTTAAATCTTGGAAGCAACCTCTGTGTCCATCAGCAGATGAATGGGTAAACAAAATGTGATGTTTACACACAGTGGAGTACTACACTGCCACGAAGAATGATAAACTTGAATCATCTGTAGGGAGATGGATACACCATGAGACCATAAATTTAAGTGAAATAAATCAGACACAACAAGCTTCAATATCTCATGGTTTCTCCTACATGAGAAATGAAAACTATAAACAAAGAGTACATAAAATATGTATAATAGGATGTTTGGAGATAGAACTTTTGCAAAAGGGAAGGGGATCGCGAAATGAAGGGAAAGGAGAAGAAAGAGATGAAAAAAAAAAAGAATTAAATGTGTCAAGGACATGTACCAACTCCCCACAAGAAATGCAATCTCTTCATACTGCAAACATGTACATGTATAGAGGTGTTGATAAAAATGTATAATAAAATAAAATCTTTACCAGTTATGCACCTCTAAGAAAAACAAGAAGGTGGAGATGTGTCTCACTGTGAAGGCCATATGGTCAATCCCCAGCACCACACACACAAATTATTCCTAAAGATCTGTTCACTTTGCCTGCTTTTATCATTCCTATGGATGTTCTGTATTATGTGGTTATTATTAATTTAAAAAATTCCCATTTGCAAGAAATGTTTAAATACAAATATATTTTAACATGTAGATTTATCTTGCAGTACCATCTTCTTGTGCCCTGTAAGGTGTTTCTGCAGCATGTACCTAGCTATTCATTTTGTAATACATTGTATTTTTAATACTTTTGCTCAATAATTCACAAGGCTTTGAGACCACAGTTTAATTTTTCATCTTTTAAAATGAATGATCTTCACTTTGAGTGCACAATGCTGGGAGAATATGGTCTCCATGGTGACTCTAAAAAAATTGTGAAATTATTTATTGGATAATAAATTTTCGATGTTTCTTCCATACACATCTCAAATAAAATCTGCTAATGCTCATGCTCAAAACTACAATGCAATTACTGAGATTTTCTTGGAACCTTCCAGAATTCTCTGGAAAATTCACAGATGTTTCATTCATCTGTATGAGAATCGTGCCCATTACCCCTTCTCTAGCCCATGGAAAACACCAGTTTGCTTTCTTTCTCTGTGCATTTGCCTTTCCTGGATATTTCGTGCACACGGGATGATCATTGCGTGGTGTTCTCCAGCTGACTTCATCCTGCCATCTTATTTTGAGTTTATGCACACTGCATTCTTCTTTGTTGGGTTTGTCCGACTTTTCCTGGATTAGCAGAAGTGTTCTCAGCCAGGCACTGTTGTAGGCAGGGAAACTGGCTTTTGTCCCTGTGGACCATACAGGATATTTGGAATCTAGACACAATATGGCCAATCTCTTGGTGTCTTCTAGCAGTCTTTCAATCAAATATCAGAAACACAGGACAACAAGACCAGGTCGTGGACCCTCTACTCATCAGTGGATTCACTCATGGATGAGTTCAGAGCTGAATGTGCTGTTAGGAGGTGGGGCTCGCTTTCAGGAGTTGGGGACCATGAACTGGAAGGGTGAATTTTTGTCTCCAGCTCCTCCTTTCTCTGTCTGCTTCCTGGCCGCCATGATGTGAGCATCTTTCCTCCTCCACACCCATCCACCATGATGATCCTGCCTTGGAGCAGCCCACCATGGACTGAACCCTTTGAAACCATGAGTCACTCAGTCTCCCTCTCTCTCTCTCTCTCTCTCTCTCTCTGTCTCTGCTTCCTGGCCGCCATGATGTGAGCATCTTTCCTCCTCCACACCCCTCCACCATGATGATCCTGCCTTGGAGCCAGCCAACCATAGACTGAAAACTGAACCCATCAGCCAAAAGAAACCTTTACCCCCTCAAAAATGAGCAGGTTAGTTATTTTGTCCTGACTACAGAAAGCTGAGTCTTGACCCTCTACTCATCAGTGCAAGTTTATGGCTTAATTTCATTTCATGGACAAATTTGATTGCTATTCCCTTTGCACTCTCGCTTTGTATCCTATGTGGTGGAGGGGACTTAGTCAATACTATATTTTGCTACTTTGTTCAGCCTGCCTTCTTGTACATCAATCTTAGCTCAAAAAGCAAGCCAGATGTAGTAGCACTCGTCTATAATCCCGACATGCTGGGAGGCTGGGGCAGGAAAAGCACAAGTTTGAAAGCAGCCTGAGCAACGTAATGTCTTACCAAGATCCTGTCTCAAAATAGAAAAATGACAAAGGGCTGGGGGTATAGCTCAATGTGAAGGACCTTATTTTGAACCCCCACGTAAAAGAAAAGTAGCAGAATGTCCTCTATTATGGCCTCTTATTACATGATGATCCAATAAACACCAAAATTATGCACCTATGTTACCTTTGTGTCCCCTGCATGTAGCTCTGAATCTGACATGCAAGACAGTCAACAAATGACCACAGAGAAAAATGTCAGTAAAATGACCCAAAATATCTCAGAGAGAATTAAAAAA
>PVJO010030629.1:0-15276 GCA_004026905.1 Hystrix cristata | reverse complement strand
TACATGTAATACACCATATCAACAGAATCAAGGACAAAAATCACATGATCATCTCAATAGATGCAGAAAAAGCATTTGATAAAGTCCAACACCCATTTATGATAAAAGTCCTACAGAAATTAGGAATAGACGGTCTATATCTAAATTTGATAAAAGCCATCTATGACAAACCAACGGCCAACATCACACTAAATGGTCACAAACTTGAAGCTTTCATACTAAAATCTGGAATAAGACAAGGCTGTCCACTATCACCACTATTATTCAATATAGTTCTAGAAACATTAGCAAGAGCAATCAGGCAAGAGAAAGAAATAAAAGGGATAAAGACAGGAAAGGAAGAAGTTAAACTATCATTATTTTCAGATGACATGATACTCTACATAGAAGACCCCAAGAACTCCACTAAAAAACTTCTACATTTAATAACTAAATTCAGTTGCATAGCTGGATACAAAGTTAACACCCAAAAGTCAATAGCATTCCTATATACCAATAACAAACTCACTGAGAAAGAAATAACAGAAGTTATTCCATTCACAATTGCATCGAAAAAAATGAAATACTTAGGAATCTATCTAACAAAACAGGTAAAAGATCTTTTCATTGAAAACTACAGTACTCTAAAAAAGGAAATTGAAAGAGATTTCAGACAATGGAAAGACATCCCATGTTTGTGGGTAGGAAGAACCAACATAGTGAAAATGACCATACTTCCTAAATTACTACACAGATTTAATGCAATTCCAATCAAAATTCCAATAACATACTTCACAGAATTAGAAAAGGCAATCATGAAATTTATCTGGAACCAGAAGAGACAAAGAATAGCAAAAACAATTCTGGGCAACAGGAATAAGGCAGGGGGCATCACAGTCCCCGACTTGAAATTGTATTATAAACCTTCTGTGATAGAAACAGCATGATACTGGCATGAAGACAGACCCGAGGACCAATGGAACAGGCTAGAAGATGCAGAAATAACTCCAAACACACTCAAATATCTCATCTTCGACAAAGGAGCCAAACACCCTCACTGGAAGAAAGATAGCCTCTTTAATAAATGGTGCTGGAAAAATTGGCTTACCACATGCTGAAAACTAAAACTAGATACATGTCTCTCACCGTGTACTAAACTAAGATCGAAGAGGATCAAAGACCTAAACATAAAAACAGAAACAATGAATCTCCTAGAGAATAAAATAGGAAGAACTCTCAAAGACATAGGGGTTGGAAAAAAATGTATGAATAAAACTCAGGCTGCACGGGAAACAATTCAAAGAATTGATGCTTGGGACCACATCCTATTAAGAGGCTTTTGCACGGCAAAAGAAATTACTAATAGAGTAGGACGAAAAATCACAAACTGGGAGAAAATTTTTGCCAGCTGTCCCTCAGACAAAGATCTAACATCCAGAATATATAAAGAACTCAAAAAGATCAACCCCCCCAAATTTAAAGACCCTATCCAAAAATGGGCATCTGAAATGAATAAACATTTCTCAGATGAAGAAATAAAAATAGCAAATAAATATATGAAAAAATGTTCAACATCATTGGTCATTGGAATGGTGCATATCAAAACAACACTAAGATACCATCTCACTCCAGAAAGAATAGCTATACAACCATGTTCATAGCAGCACAATTTGTAATAGCTAAGTCTTGGAAACAACCTAAATGCCCAACAACTGATGAATGGCTAAAAAAGATGTGGTTTTTCTACACAATGGAGTACTACACCGCCATAAAAAGGAAAACTAGAGTCATTTGTATGTAAATGGATGTTCCTTGAGAACATACTCTTAAGTGAAATAAATCAGACACTTATTAGTACACATTGAATTGTTTCTCTGCTATGAGAAACTATAAGTGTAAATAAGGACAAAGGGGTAGAATAGATATTATGTTTAAAAAAAAAAGAGAGATAGTATTCAAAAGAGGGGAGAACTAGATAGGGAAAAGGGGGATAAAGAAGAAGGTTAAAAGAAAAGTAAGATGAAAGGGAAAAAAATGGAGAAGTGTATCTACACTTGTTGCAACTAGAGAAGGGTGGGTGAATGGAAGGGAGGGGAGAGGAAGAGGGGGGAAAACCAAGATGTATCATGTACAGGTACAAAATAACCATGTCGATTATGATCATTATGTATATAATGTACCAATACATGTTCTTGGTAAAAATAAAAAAAAATAAAAGAAAATAAGCATATTTTGCCTTCTTCCTTTCCTATTGAATCTGTTTTGTTTCCTTCTGTTGTCTAATTGTTCCAGCTAAAGTTTTGAGTGCTGTATCAAAGAGAAGGGGTGTGAGTGAACAGTGTTGTCTTTTTTCCTCATTTTTGAGGGATTGTTTTCAGTTTTTCCCCATTTAGTATTATGTTGGCTGTGGGTTTGCCACAAATGGCTTTTATCAGTTTGGTGTAAGTTCTCTCTATGCCTATTTTCAGGAGGGTCGTTGTCACGAGTGGATGTTGGATTGTGTCAAAAGCTTTTTCTGCATCTATTGATTTTATACTTCCTTCTGTTTTGTGGTATATTGCATTCATTAATTTACATGTGTTGTACTGCCTTTGCTTCCCTAGGCTGAAGTTCGTGATGTGTTATCTTTTAAATGATTTGTTACATTCTGTTTGCAAGTATCTTGTTGATGATTTTTGCACTTATTCATTAAAAATATTGACCTGTACTTTTTGTTGTTGTTGTCAAATCTTTTTCCTGTTTTGGTATCTGGGTAGTGCTGGCTTCAGGAAATGGAGACAATTCTTTCTTTCAATTTCATGGAAGAGTTTGAGGAGCATTGTCATTCATTTATTTCTGAATTTTTAATATAATTCAATGGTGAGTCCATCAGTTTCTGGGCTTTTCTTAGTTGTAGGGTCTTTATTAATGCCACATTTTCATTGTTATTGGTTCATTGAGAATTTCTATGTTTTCTGAGTTGCAGAGGCCCTTGTTGGTCAATTTTGAATTGTATGCTGTGGACAGAGGTGTAATCAAACCTGCTCAAACAAGGAAGTGATATGAACTTATGAATTCTTGAGGTAAAACACTTTCTGTATCTGGGGACAAAGGGATATCAAATGAGTTGTGCTAAAAGACCGGCACCTCTGCCAGGGATAGGCAAGCTGTAGAGCCCCATCCCCAGTACCACACAGCCAGAGAAGGAGCTGATGTCTGTCTTGGACCTGGGAATATGTCTTCAGGGCAACGGGTTGGGATTCTCAGGCCCAACTCCAAACAACGGAGGGAAAATCTGTAGAAAGGCAAGGTGCCCTGGGGAGAGGACTTCTGCGGCAACTGCACAGCACTACAACTGAGGTCTTGTCACACCTTCACCCCATCTCTCCTTTTTGGTTCTGTCCCAAGAACGCATAACTGATGCCACACACTAGAGGCCCAGGAGCAGGTTCTGGCATGATGGCCACTGTACTGAGTGTTTCTTTGGTAGACTTCCCACAGTCACATAGTAGATGCTCTAAGTGCACTTGGAGACTGATCATATCTTATGCCGTGACTGAGAAGCTTGGGGATGGAAAAGATAATAGTTTCTACTCTACTGGAAAACAGAGGCAGAAAGCACCAAGGGTCTCCAGAGGAGACAGGCCCCAGAGGAAGGGAGAACTAGCACACAGTGGCCTCCCGCCACCGTTTTCCTGGAGGTGATAAATTGGCGTCACTGGGTACACACAGGGCTCACTCCCTGGAGGCTCTGCTTATATTGTCCCCACTTCCTCCAGCAGACACAGGGAGCTCTTCACCCTCTTTCTACTCCTCTACTCCTTGGTCTTTGTAACAGCAGAGACAACCTCTGGATTTCAGGAAAATCCAGTGCTGTCAGAGTAACTTCCAGTTTGGATTCCCTCTTGTCCATAGTGGGAGATGAGGGATGCTTACAGGAGAAAATAAGTGTATCAGAGCTAGAAAAACCATTGCCCTCTAAATATGACTGCCTTCTATGTTGCGTGTTTTACGTGGTATGTAGCCAATAGTCCCTAAGATTACTGTTAGCCTTTGTCCAAGTACTTCCTATATGTCATTTTATAGTACTTGCTATATGTCATCTTATTCAAGACCTGAAGGAAAAAAGCTTTCAATGAAAATGTTGCTCTGTCCATTTTATAGTTGGACAAACTGGGAAATAGTTTGTGTAATTGAATGAATAAGGTTTCTACAGTTGCTGAAGGAGGGCTTGTAATTCAAACCCTAGGTTTCTTACTCCAAATCCATTACTTTTCTCCTATACCTTAACTGTCTATAACTTCTTATAAATAGGGAAGTTTTTTTTTTTTTCCTCTAGTGCTTTGCAAAAACAGGACAGATATGACAATGTCTTGTCCATACCAAGTGAAGCAATTGGATGTGCTATTTTCCACCATTGTGTCTTCTTGGACTGTCCTTGAAATTAAGGTACAATATCAGAGCAATGAAATACCTTTCATTCAGCTTACATCTGTAGCATAGGATCTGGCTTTGTGGGTCTGTCCCAACTTTTCTAAAATATAATAGGAGGTGAAGATGTGAGATTTTTTGAATGGTAATCAGAGCAAGCATCTTACACACATAAGAACAGCATTGAGACAATCGTACTAATATTAACTGTCCCTTCTGCACCAATTCGGAGGACTCTGTCTGCTGTTTGAGCAGCTCCTGCTCGTCGTGTGTCAGGTAAACCCTTCTGCTGGTCTCTGAACAGGGAAGCCAAATAATAAAAGGTGAGAAACCACAAGCTCTTGCTAGAAATATCTGTTTCTTCACTCATTGTCAGTTTGGTTAGGTCAAGCATAAAATGGCGAAGGCAAAGAGAGTCATTTTCTTGCCTTTCTTGTTTACTAGGGTGGCTTTGTCAGACTCCAAGTGAGACAATTACCTTGAGAGACAGCTGGGACAGAGCGTTTTGATTCATGTGTAAGTGACAACATATCCAATGGTTGCTTTTTCATCTAAGTAATAATTATAACTAAAACATCTTCTGATTTATAAAGTCCTGATATCATGTATACTTATTTACATTCAGAATAAAAATGAATATTTTATAATGACAAGGGATTAAAAACCAAATAATTCAACTTCTTTTCTGTTTAAAGAAAAAAGACCTTCTAGAGGTTAAAAATCAAAAAAAGTACTACTTGGACCCCCTAGACTTTACCATTTCCTCTTTTCTACTTCCATATCCAAGGTCATTGGACCATAACTATCTTTAGCAGTTATCTGGGGCAGGACATGTTCTATCGCTAGAATGTTCACTTTCACATTGCCTCCTTTGAATGGAATTCCTTTCAAGTCTGCCACAACACTGTAGGATTGTTCACAACAGCGTTTCCTCTGTATATTGGTTTCTCAAACTTCATCTCAAAGAGTTATTAGAGTTTACATGAAATAGTCGGTACCCATCTATATATGCACGATCTGTCCATATTCTGTTTGTAACAGTGTAAACAATCATTTCTTCGTCAAATATCTGTGAGATACCTACTACCTTCTTCAAACAATGCCGGGCAATTGGGTATCTCAAGTGAAACTGAAGGACAAGAAGAGCAAAGACCCTGATTCCTGAAAGTACTTGGCCATTTCTAGAACCAGAGTTATTTTACTTACATGTTGTATAGAAGATGCAGTGTGTGCATGTATGGATGAATGAGTGTGCATGTGAGTGTGCAGTGTGTGTGTGTGTGTCTGTGTGTGTGTGTGTGAACAAACAGGCAAATCCCAGTGGCTTTACAAACTCATGATTATTATCTGAAATTGGCCTGGAAGATCTGAACTAGTTGCACAGAGCAGAGTGATTCCACATATTCACTTCTAGCACTCCCTGCCCTTTCTAACAAAGCCACTTTTTCTACCAGGACCTGACTCCATAGTAAAATGGATTGTTCTTGGTCTCTTATAAATGTATAGGAAAGAAAGAGCCAAACAATGGCTAATGAATCTAACCTGACCTGACACCTATTTTTATATAGACAGAAAGCAAGTAATTGTTTTTACATCATTTTGGTAGATTGGACAATTTTTTCTTTTTTTATTAGAACATGTTTGTAGTACATAATTATGTATTCCTTTGGAAATTGGTACACATACATGATAAATCTTATTTTAAATTTAAGCTTGAAAATTCATAGAAGAATAAGATATCATGAAGTATAAAAAATTATATGAAACTTAAATTTGACTGGACTTAAAGCTGTATCAGAAGGTAGCTACATGCTAAGTATAGTCTGGGGCTGCTTTTGTACTACAGCTGCAGAGCACAGTTTTGACAGAGATTATTGGCCCCAAGTCTAAACTATGTACTGAAAAAAATTGCCTAACTCTTGGTGCAAAGCATTGCGGAGAAGGGTTCCCTTTCTACTGAAATGCTGGGTGATACATGTGTGACCAAGTATGCAGACCTGCAGTAGGTGCAGGATAGCTCTGGAGACAGTTCATACCCTGACAGCTCTCTGTTGGATAGAGTTTCTTCAGGGTGCCCTATTTTATATGTGCAGCATTTATGTTAGTAGTGTGTACATGTGTTCTTTGTAACATATGTGTGTGTATTTCATAGTGTGTGTATTTCATTTAATAAAATCACATATGAGGTTGGAGATGTTAAGATAACTGAAATGAAAGAAACTAATTATACGCCCTTTTCTTAAAGTCACTCTGGCTGTGGAATAAATAGAAGATTGTAAAAGGGCAACATACATTGACGCAGAGATGTTATAACTTTGATTCTATAGAAAATGGAAGAAATTCTGTTTTGGATAATACATATACATATACATACTCACATATATATATATATGTACATATACACTCATGATGGAGAGTATTATATATATATATATTGAAAAGTTGAATTCTGACCAATAGTATTCTTTTTAAAAATTAATATTACTGGCATACTTTTGATATACATAATGATCACATTCATCATAGGGAATTTGTACTGGTACATAATATATCTTAATTCTTTTTTTCCCATTCCCCTTTCTTCCCTTCTATCTTTCTTTCCCTCTTCATTTATAAAAATTTGTTTCTATTGTTTTCCTCCCATTAAACTTTTAAAATTCCTATTCCGTTTCTTCCCTTCTCTCTTCCCCCTCCCTTATTCTCCTTCCCATTTGAACATTTTCTTCTTACTTCTCAGGATCTACCCTCTATTTCGGTTCTTCTCCCAGAAGAGAAACAATTAAAAGAACACTGAGATTCCATCTCACTCCAGAAAGAATGGTTATCAATAAGAAATCAACCAATATCAGGTGCTGGTGAGGCTGTGGGGAAAAAGGGACCCTTCCCCACCTTTGGTGGGAGTACAAATTGGTTCAACCAACATGGAAATCAGCATGGAGATTCCTTAAAAAACCAAAAATAGAAGTTCTGTTTGACCCAGCTATTCCCCTTCTAGGTATTTTCCTGAAAGAATTAAAGCATCATATCACCCTGATATATACATACTCATGTTTAAAGCAGCACAACTTGTAATAGCTAAATTTTGGAAACAGCCCATATGCCCATCAGTGGATGAATGGATCAAGAAAATACAGTTCTTATACACGGTGGAGTACTATTCTGTCAGAAGGATAAACTTGAGACATTTTCAGGTAAATGGATGCAGCTTGAGGACATAATTTTAAGTGAAATAAATTGGACACACATGTTTAAATTTTGCATTGTTTCTCTTGTGTGACCAACAGTATTCTTAAACTCATAGTGAAAATGTGAATGGAAGGAAAGAATCAATTTTACATATTTAAAGTAATTATTGATGTTGACATGTTTCTATGTGTTTTCTTTCTCATGATTATTTAATTATAAATATAAGTCCCATCTTATTTATTCTACCATTGAGCAATTGCTTGTATTTTTACAGCTCACAGACAGATGAAAACTTTCCATTTCTCCAGCAACTCCAGCACCATCAGTGGCTTCATCCTCCTGGGCTTCCCCTGCCCCAGAGAGGGGCAGATCCTCCTCTTCATGCTCTTCTCTGCTGTCTACCTCCTCACCCTCATGGGCAATGGTTCCATCATCTGTGCCGTGCGCTGGGATCTGAGATTGCACACGCCCATGTACATCCTGCTGGCCAATTTCTCCTTCCTGGAGATCTGCTATGTCACCTCCACAGTCCCCAACATGTTGGCCAACTTCCTCTCCGACACCAAGGTCATCTCCTTCTCTGGGTGCTTTCTCCAGTTCTATTTCTTCTTCTCTTTGGGTTCTACTGAATCCATTTTCCTGGCGATTATGGCATTTGACAGATACCTTGCCATTTGCAGGCCCCTACACTATCCGTCCATTATGACCCGACGTCTCTGCACCAATCTTGTGTTCATCTGCTGGGTACTTGGTTTCCTCTGGTTCCTGATTCCCATCATCATCTTCTCCCAAATGTCCTTCTGTGGATCCCGGACTATTGACCACTTCCTGTGTGACCCGGGCCCTCTGTTAGCACTTACATGTGAGAAAGCTCCTGTGATGGAGCTTGTCATCTCCACCTCAAACGCTCTGCCTCTTGTTGCTCTCTTGCTTTTCATCATGGGGTCTTATGCTCTGATCCTGAAAGCCGTATTGAAGGTTCCTTCAGTGGCCGGGAAAAGAAAGGCCTTTTCCACCTGTGGGTCTCACCTGGCCGTGGTTTCACTGTTCTATAGCTCAGTACTCGTCATGTACGGGAGCCCGACCTCTGAGCATGAAGGCGGGATGCAGAAGATTGTGACTCTGTTTTACTCTGTTTTGACCCCGCTCCTTAACCCTGTTATCTATAGTCTCAGGAACCAAGATATGAAAAAAACCCTGCAGAAATTCCTGGGAACATAAAAAGCATTAATTAAAAATGCTTTGGATAATTAAATTGTATTTAGCTTATTTTTAGTATTTTTTCTTATTAAAGACTACTGGTACTTCTTTGAAACTGAAATTATAAAAATACAAATAGAAGTGTATTGTCTAACTCTTGGGACTCTCTCAGCAAGACCAAAGAAGCAGAGATTTAAATTGGATATTTAAGTTAACCCCAAGGGGTAGGCAACCCGAGAATGCTTTTTATGGTAAATTCATTTTAGCCCAAGGGAGGAACATTTGTGTCTGTTGGAGGCCTTTGTAGAAATGACTACCAAAAGGCTTGGAGGACCCAGGACAACAGATTATTATTATTTTTTTAAAATTTTATTTTAATGGTACATTTTCGATGTACATATTGATAACATTCATCATTGGGGATTTGTACCTGTGCATGATATACCTTGTTGCTTCTTTTTTTCCCGTTCCTCTCCCCTCACCCCCTCCTCCCTCCCTATTTCCAAAAACTTTGTTTCCATTTTTTCCTTCCATTTCGTATTTCTCTAGTCCCTCTGTTCCTTTCCCCCTCCCTTGTTCCCTTTTCTATTTGGACACTTTCTTCCCTTTCCCAATATAATACTTTTTAGTCTTTTTTTACACTTTGGTTTCTCACACCAGAGAAACTATGCGGTATTTAAACATGTGTGTCCGATTTATTTCACTTAGGAGTATGGTCTCAAGATGCATCCATTTACCTAGGAATATCTCAAGCTTATCATTCTTTATGGCAGAGTAGTACTCCATTGTATAAAAGACCACATTTTCTTAATCCATTCTGCTGTTGATGGGCATTTGGGCTGCTTCCACGATTTAGCTATTACAAACTGTGCTGCTATAAACATGGGTGTGCATATATCCTTGCAGTGTAATGATTTTAATTCTTTTGGGAAGATACCAAGAAGTGGAATAGCTGGGTCAAATGGAATCTCTAGTCCTAGTTCCCTGAGGAATCTCCACACTGATTTCCATAGTGGTTGCACCAGTCTACATTCCCACCAACAGTGGAGAAGGGTTCTTTTTTCTCCACAGCCCCTCCAGCATTTGTTATTGGCTGATTTGTTGATAATAGCCATTCTTTCTGGAGTGAGGTGGAATCTCAGGGTTGTTTTGATTTGCATCTCTTGAATGACCAGTGATGTTGAACATTTTTTCATATGTCTATCTGCTGTTTTTACTTCTTCATCTGAGAAATGTCTATTCATTTCTGCTGCCCACTTTTGGATTGAGTCTTTAAATTTAGGGGGCCTGATTTTTTTGTGTTCTTTGTATATTGGAAATGTTAGTCCTTGGACATCAGATTATTTTAAAAACTGGTTTTATTTGGCAGTTTTTCATTTGGTATTGACCAGAACCTGTAACACTGATGAGCATGTTTCTGTTATTTTTCTTTTGGTTCTTGATCACTTGCCTTGTTGCTTAGCATGCCACTCAGCTTCTTAGGTATTTAGCTTATGTGAAAAATAATGTAAAGACAAGAATAGTTATGGCAGTATTACTATAATAGCAAAATGTTGACAAAACATCATTTCCCACTATTATAAGACTAAATAAACTATGGGAAGCCATAGCTTGGAATACCAGATCTTCATTTTTATAATGGATGAAGATGTTCCATATGTGACATCTGTAAGATCTATCATTAAGGGAAAAAAGTAAAGAGAGTAGCAGAGTCTATTGCAGCAACCTCCCACAAAAATGTGTAAGATATCCAAGGAGAAGGAGATGCAAGAAAGTGCTAACAGCCACTGCCGAGGGAAAGAATTCGATGTTCACGGATCAAAAGGGAACAGGTACGCATAAACAAAGGACTATTTTCTAGAGGAATTCTCTGATTATTAGAGGAAAAAGATCATTTGCTTCCAATAATTCTGTGATTCCTTATGAGTCTCTTCTTTGATCAAAAAGCTGAAACAGGGTCCTAAAAGCTCCTCAGGTACCTTTTCACTCAGATAGTTTGGTACTTTAGAGAAAATATGAGAAACGTCTTTCTCATTTTAAAGCTTGTACCAATATACTGTTATAAAACTGTAATTAATTATGTTTCATTTATATTTAGCTATCATTGTTATAATTTCTCAGTTATTTTTTATTGCTGGGAAAATGCATTTTTCTCCTGTAGAATTCATAGAGTCCTGACAGAGACAGACAGTAGAATTGCAAGGGTTGTTTTCATTAAACAGTGCAAGTACAATGCAAAAATCTGAATCAATCGATCTATCTAGCAAATAGAATTTAATATCTCATTTAAAAGATCATGCAGTACAAATAAATAAACTTTATTCCTACCATGTATGGATGTCTCGATATATGAAAATTAATCAATGTTATGTAACATGAATAGAATGAAAGAAACATTACATATCTCAATGCAGAAAGGGCATTTGACAAAATTGAGCACCTTCTCATAATACAAACACTTCACAAACTAGACTAGAAATAAACTACATCAACAGAGGATAGATCATATCTGAAAAGACTATATGACATGTGAGTATCATATTCAATGGTTTAAAAAACATTCTGAAAGTTTTTCTTCAACCTAAAAAGAAAATTAAGAAATTATCCCAATTACAGTAGTCTCATAAAATACTTAGGAATGAATTTAACCAAAGAGACAAAAACCTTCTGCACTGAATCTCTGGAAATGTTGCCTAAAGAAATTAAAGATACAAATAAATGGAAAGATACTCTATGTTTATAAGTGCAAGATAATATTATTAAGATGTCAATACCATCCAATATTATCTGTGATCCATAGACTCAATGCAATCTTTTTCAATATCCAAATGACATTTTTGCAGAAATAGATAAATCCACTCTACAATTATCAGGAAATTTCGAGGGACCCTAGTAGCCAAAAAAATATTGAAAAAAGGACGAAGTTAGCAGTCTCACACTCCCTGATTTCAAAATTTACTACAAACCTACAGTAATCAAAACAGCACAGTGCTGAGACACCCCACACCAGTGGAACATAATAGAAATTCCAAAAACAAGCCCTCTGCTGTTTGATCAAATGATTGTGAACAAAGGTTCAATATCATGCAGCAAGAGTGGGAGCAGTATTTTCATCTAGTGATACTAGGGAAACTAGTTATCCACAATAATGAAGTTGGACCCTAACCTTAGGCTATATACAAAATTAACTCAAAATGAATCTGACTTAGACATAAGACTCAAAGCTATAAAACTCTCATGAGAAATCATGTGGGGAAAGCTTTATGACATTGGATTTGACAATGATTTCCTGCATATGACACAAAAAGCTTGCCACAAAGAAAGTGTGGATAAGTTGGACATCAGGATTTAAAATATTTGTGCATTAAAGATACTATCAACAGAGAGAAAGAACAACCCATCAAATAGAAGAAAATATTCACACATCATAGCTCTGGTAAGGGATTAACATCAGAATATATGAAGAACTACAACTCCACAAGACAAACAAATATCCTAGTTCTTTAAACAAGCGAAGAATCTGAATAATTTCCAAAAATATAAACAAATGGTCAAAGAGCACATGAAAGCAATCTCAACATTACTAATCCTTGAATAAATGCAAATCGAAATCAACGCAAGATACCCTTTCACACGCATTAGCATACTTATTACTTAAAAATGAAAAAAAGTTACAAATGAGCAAGGATGAACCTCGAAGCCAGCCATAAAAGGACAAATAATGTATGATTCCATTTAGGAAAGCCATATAGAACAGTCTGATTCATGAAGACAGGAAGTAGACAGGAAGTAGTATGGTGGTTGCCCGGCACTGGGGGAGGATGGAAGACAGAATCTTCATTTAATGGATACAGAATTTCAGTTTGGAATGAGGAAAAAATTCTGGAGATGAACAGTTGTAATGGTTGCATAAAAATGTGAATATACCTAATGTCTCTGAACTGTACAGTAAGAAGTAGTTAAAGTGGTAATTTTTATATCAACACACATTATATGTGGATATATTTTAGCATAATGAAAAAATCTTAAAACCATCAGAAAAAGCTCACAGAGGAAAAGGAAATAATCAAAAATATTTGAACAAAAAAGCACAAGGAGGAATAAGGGAATAAAGAATAGGTAAGACAAATACAAAACAATCTACCTGTAATTAAAAATTAGAAGCAAAAAGTCTACAGATATTAAGGGTGTGAAAAGAATATAAACAATGAACGTTGTGAGCATTCTCTACATTTCACAGTGAAGACTTTGCTTGAAAGCAATTCTTTCAAATCCAGATGTGACGCTACTGCCTCTTGAAATGTTCTTCCTGTCCTTGCTCTGGGTTTCCAAGTACCCAAAATGTGTGGAAACTGTGGCTGGATGAAAGAGTGCTCTATACCCAGGTCTCTCAGGGAAGTTATAAGCCACCCAGAGACACAGACGTCATCATAGTCACCTCTAGGATAAAACTTTAATTATAGCCCTGAAAGTTCTTAACAACACTTCCTTCTTTATCATCTGCAGCTCCTTTCTGAAATCACCTACTTAGGAGCAACTGCTTTCACCTGCTATACAGCCAAAGCCACTAAGACATAAAACACACCTGCTGAGCTTTCTCTCCTGGGAAAAGATCTGGCTTCCTGGAGGTGTCTGGGTTTCTTGTAGAGAAGCTCCTTGACTTAACGTAGGGTTAAGTACGGATAAACTCATTGTACATTAGAAATATTATGAGTTGAAAATGCATTTAATTCACCTGATTTAGTAAACACCATAACAGAGCAACACAGTACAGTATGGAATGTCAGTGTTTAGTCTGGGCCCGCTCATGAGGGTAAGTAACTTCTCACTGTCACTGAATTTTTTTCCTAAGGTATCTGCACAGGGTTACTAGCTCTAGTAAAATCATTGCGTATTAACATACTTTCAAAAATTTTGTAGGCTTTTAGCTATGTGATTTTATCCACAGAACCTTCAGCATCATCATAATAAACTGTGCACCCAAGTACCTGTATCTCTTTCAACTTAACACTGTGCTAAACTTCTTTTCCTAATGATTCACAAGTGAATGCCTTATTACAAAATTAGAAAAATTACCTAAGTTGATATTAAAAGATTATTTGATATTGTGCCTACTAACTCACTTTCTACAGCACCCCAAATCAAATATTACTTATTCCCATTACTCTTTGGTGCATCTCTGTTAATATGTATAATCCCTTTTCTTTGTTTTCTACACTTTGCATTGTTAATATTACTATTGTTTTCTTCTTGATATCAAACCAAGCTTATGTTTCTACATGTGCTAGAGTATAAGAGAAGGTCAATAAAACCAGTTTGAACCATAAAAGACTGTTGCCTATAGTTTTAGTTTGTGATATATTTGAACTGAATGACTTTTATCTAGTGTTTTATATTCACTTAAATTCATTGTCTTTTTTAGTTTTTTAATGATTGTGCTAAAAGATTGTATCCTAAATTACTTTACTTTTAGATTTGTTGGTAGTATTATCATGAAAAAATTTGACATTTTTCAGGTCTTAGCAGCTGTACTCCGACATAATTTTCACAAGACCTCTGCAAAAATATCCTCCTATCTTTCTCAAAGAACATGCCGTATCTCCTACAGTATTTGAACCCCAGTCATAACTCTATCGTTTGCTTTTCTTTAAGTATATGGTATAGTAGGACTATTGAGTTAAGTATTACTGGGTTGAATCAATCACTTCTTTGAAATGTGGGATTATTTTTATTTTTAACATCTATTTCTTATTCTCTTAATTATAAAAACTTTTTTGTTGAGTAATTTTGTTTTTCTTTTTATTTAAAAAATTTTTATAGTTATGTGTTTGCAGTACATAATGATGACATTCATCATGGGAAGTTGGTACAAGTATATAACACGTCTTTTTTTTGTGCTGGGGCTCGAACTCAGGGCCTTGTGCTTGTGAGGCAAGAACTCTAACCACTGAGCTAAATCCCCAGCCCTATATAATACATCTTAATTCTTTGTATGTTCCTTTCTCATCCTCTCCCTCTTGCTTCCCTTCATCTCTTGGTTTTCTTCCCATTTGAAAAAGATCTATCTCCCTATTTCTTATTATCTGCCTTTTATTTTGCTCTTTAAATTATTTATACTTTGGGCCTCTCAATATCTAAACTTATGTATCTGATTTATTTCACTTAACATTATGGTCTCAAGGTACATCCATTTTCCTAGAGATAACTGAAATTTATCCTTCTTGGCAGAGGAGTACTCTGTTGTGTATGAATAACACATTTCATTTATCAATTCATCTGCTGGTGAACATATAGTTCACTTCCAGGATTTAACTATTAATAGAGTTGTCCTGCTGTAAACACGGGTATACATGTATTGTTGTAATACAGTGTCTTTAACTCTTTCAGGAAGATATCTAGAAGAGGAATAGCTGGGTCAAATAGAATTTTTGTTTTTTGAGGAATTTCCAAACTGATTTCCATGGTGGTTGTACTAGTTTACATTCCTTTCTCACCAGTGAT
>PVJO010030628.1:0-15286 GCA_004026905.1 Hystrix cristata | reverse complement strand
TCTTTACATACATACACACGTGAGTAGCTAGCTATCTGTCCAAATCCATCAGGGCTGCTATAATGAAATGCCTTTAACTGGGTAAGTCATAAACCCTAGAAATTTATTGCTTCTGGAGCCTGGGAAGCCAAGATCAAGACACCAGCAAAATCAGTGTCTGGCGAAGGCTTCTCTGCTTCGTGGGTGGCACACCAGCTGTGTCCTCACATGAGCTGTGTCTTCACATGGCTCAGCTCCCCCAAACCTTCTTTGCAAGATCACTAAATCTCATTCATTAAAAAAGGGCTCACATGACCTCATTGTCTCCTAAAGCGCCACCTCTTAATACTGTCACACGACAAACAAGTTTCAAAATGTGAATTCAGAGGAGACACTCTCAGACCATAGCACTGTCTGTCTGTCTTTACGTAATTCACACATGCAGACACACACACCTTGAAGATGTGCTCCAAAATTTCCACAGCGACAGTCTACCAGTGTAGAAGTGTGTGAATTCTTATGCGAAGTTAGAGAAGATACCGAGCTACTGAAGGAGGCCAGAACCCGAGGGGAGTCACCCACTGCTGTGCCTACACTGTGTCTACACTGCTGTGATTTGAAGACCCAGCTTCTCACATGGGCAGCTCTAGAAGTCACTGCCCCAAGCCACCCCAAGCACAGGGGTGAGAGTGTTCAGTGTGGCCCATCCTATGGCTCTAACGCTCAACCTCAGTTACTGAGAATATGTGCAACGGCTTCTCTGTTTGTGTTCTGAAGAGGAAGTATGGCCATAAGGCTAGCAGCTTCAGCGCTGGACATTGGAAAGGATGTTTCTCAGGCTGGGAGATGAACAGGCCTCAACCTGCTGGACAGTGTTGGCCATGCTGGGCACTAATTCTTTGATAACTTCCAAGCAGGGACCCTTCACCTTTCAGCTTTTCTCCAGGGGACAGCTTGGGGTGGCTGACATTTCTAGGGAAACACAGTTGGTGGCCTTCTGGAGGGTGTCAGGGTTGAGGTAATGTCCTTCATATCCTGGCACTTGGGGCAGTGAGCTTCCCAGCCTTTCCCTGGGGCGGCCTTTCTTCTATCTACACAGAAAGGGCATCTTGTGCTAGAATGGGTGGGGCCTGGGAGTCCAGGGTGCTGGGTTGAGCATGGGGACATCAGACAGTGCAAGCCCCCACTTTACCATGTGCAGAAAGGGGTTTTGGAGAGGCCCCTACTGGCCTGGGCTGTTAACTTAATGGTGTGCCTGGAAATTACCCAAACACCCAGCACCTACTGTTTTGGAGCCTTGTGATTGCCAGAGTACAGAAGAAACAGGAAAACGCTCACTAGAAGTTAACTTCCGCAGAGTGGGATTTTTAGTGTCTGTTTTGTTCACTGCTCACAGAGATCTGGTGCCTGGACTAGTGCCTGGCAAGGAATGGATGTCCGATGCACAAATCTACCATTGAGCGCATGCCTGAATGAGTGTAACTTGCTAATATTCAAAGAAGTGCAAATTATAGCCACAATGTGGCCTTATTTTGTATGTTAACCCACCAAAAAATAGCTTACTGGAAAGTATATGTGGTCCTGGTGAGTTTTTATGGGATCTGGCAGGTATCTGCTATCAACGGCAGCATATATTAATATAAGTTTTGGGAAGCAATTTAGTCAAAGTCATTTCAAACTTTCTACTCTCAGTAATTTCAGTTCTAGAGATTTATGTTAAATGAATAAGTCAGAAAAAGGAAAACTTCATGCCAAGAAAATGTTCTCTGAAATGTACTTTGCAACAGTAAGGATGCAGATAAAGCCTGAGTAGTTACCACAGTCAAATAAATTGTGACTGCTGAGGCTGTGTCCAGTATAGACAAGGGGGAAAGAAAAAAGAAAAGAAAAAAATTCCAAGATGCACAAGTATCAGGTTACAATGAGTCCAACTACTAAATATACTATTGGGAAAAGCCTGGAAGAATGGCGGCCCTTCAGATTTTCTCTCTCTAAATTTGTCATCAAAATCTTTTTAATCTAAGAGCTTAACCAAATAAGACTCCACCTCCACCACACCGTGCATCCAGTAAGCTGTTGGCTCAGCGCACTGACCAGCTCATGCCCTTCCTGAGAGCCACCTGGTGTCACTGCCCACCCTCCTCGCTCCCGTGGGACCCTTGGTCCCCACATCCACGGCACTGCACAGTAGAGCCAGGGCAGTGTCAAGAGAGGGTTTGCCACGGTGCTACCCAGGCACAGCTCTGGGACAACATTGCTGTCCACAGAGTGGAGAATGGCAGAAATAATTTTTGGAGCATTGGTAAAGCAGGTGTTGGTGTGTGCTTTCCGACAGTGGTTAAATAGGCATCCTGGCTGATCTTGGGTGCTTTGGATGGCATGCATGGAGACACACTTTCCTTCCACCTGCAAGAGGGCCACACCCAGTTCACCTGCAAGGGGCGTGGCATATTAAAAAGAAAGAAGGTTACTCCCTCCAGAGAGCTCTGATATGTGCTGATTCAGCATGAGGGTGGTGGTTCTTCATCTTGCTGGAGTCATCTAGGGAGAGTTAAAACTCATTCATTTCCGGCTCCCTCTCCCAGAGATTCTGATTTAATTCTCGTGGAGAATAACCTAGGGCATTGGACACTTTAAAACTTCCCAGATGGTTTATAGCAGCCTGAGTCGAGATCTATACTGATACTCACTGTATCACACTCAGACTGAGCCTGCAGACAGACCTGGTCTCCATGCGCCCACAACACCCAGGAGGAAGTGCAAGGGGTTTCAGCCCCGGGGACACACGGATCGGGTGCACAGTGTCCCCGTCATTTACCAGGTGCTGCAGCCTCGCCCAAGTCGCTCATCTCCTCTGAGTCTTCATTTCTCCATCTGAAAACTGGGGGTGCTGATTCCCCTGGAGAGCACACAGGGCTTTTCCAAGTAAGATGAGACCACACGGGGGGAGATGCGAGCGGAGCTGGTCTGCTGAACGAGAATCCAGCACCTTCCGGTTTGCACAGTTCTGCCCACAGTCTGACTGTGGGGATTCGATGGAAGCCACACATCTGTGACTTATCTACTAAGCGACTTGAATACCAGTGAATTCATGTGTCTGTAGGAAAATAGGAAAAACAGATATAGGACAGATTTTTTTGTTTGTTTCTTCTTTGTTTGTTTGTTTTTAGGACAGATGTTGATGTGAAACTTTCCTGAGATGTCTATTTAAGGAGATTGTCTTGGTCTCTTCAGCCTGCTATAATGAAACTGTCACAGACCGGGTACCTTAAATAGCAAACTTTATTTCTCATGGCTCTGGAGACTGGGAAGTCCAAGGTCAAGATGCTGGTAGATTTGCAGATTTGATATCCGGTGAGGACCCATTTCCTGCTTCACAAACAGCCTCCTGGCTGTACCTCACAGCATGGACAGAACAGCAGCCCTCTCTCCGGGCTCCTTCACAAAAGCGCTAACCCTGCAGCTCAGCCTCATGACCTCACTACTTCCTGAAGTCCCAGCTTCCTGATACCATCACAAGCATTCAGTTCATAATACAGCTAATTCAAGTGTATGAAGCAAAAAGTGAGGGCTGCCTCAAGAAGAGACTCTGACCAGTTTAGGAGCAAAAGGGTCCCTGTAGCTTGCAGAGAGGTGGATGCAGGTGAGATTTCTAGGACCCGTCCACGCAAAGAGCCCTACAGCTTGGTAAGGAAAGTGCACGGGGCCAGGAAGCCTGAGGCCATTTTTTTCATTTCTAAATCCTTCTGGTGAAAAACAACAACAAAAAACTCAAGATCTGAAGCTGCGGATCACCTAGCCGGGAGCTTCTTGCTATGCCCAGCGCCTGAACGTTCGCTTTTCCCAGTGAGCAGCTCCAGCGGGAAAATGGCAGAGTGAAGAAACAAACAGGCCACATTTTAGGAAGGGTGTGACAGCTGCCGGCCTCACCAAGGCTAATTTCTGGCTCTGTCACTGGAGCTGGGCTGAGGTCTCAGACCCTGCCGAGAATCACAACCCTGACTCTGGTCTGGCTTGGAAGGGTCCAGTCCTTGGCCCTGAACTGTGGCTGCCGACCTCCGGCTGAGGCTTCTCACTTCCTGGTTCAGCCTTGGAAGTGGCTGCAGATCCCGGCTGCAGGTCTCGGCTGCAGGTTCCGGGTGCAGGTCCTGGCTGCAGGTCCCATCTGCGCTGAGGCTCAGTGATGGGCAGATCACCTGTCCTGGCATTCCAACCCCACCCGTCATGCAGCGGCTCTACTGCCAGCAATCCCCAGGCCCTCTTTGGGCTGTCTCGTGTTTTAAAACAAAGCAAAAAACCCTACATTTTTTTTAGGTGAGTGTAGTAACCATAGCAACTGTCTTTTGCATTCACTTGTGTTTTGGAAAAATTCCCTCCTGTGTCTGTCTGGTTGTGCTGTCTCCGTGGAACAGTGAGCTCCCAGGGGAAGAGACCTCCGTCTGGGAGGCTGTCTCAGGGGCTCCTGCCTCCTTCCTGCAGGGGAACCAAAGCTTTAGCTTCGTGATTCTAAGCCACAGAGGTAGCCAAAAATTTAAGACATCCCCACCTACCTGCTCCGATTTGGGGGCTGCCTAGTGGCGAGCTGAGGTCTGAGAGAGCGACTTATTTAACCCTTATCATGGCACTCTGATCTGCACCATCATCATCTCCACATTACAGATGAGGAAACTGAGGCACAGGGTGGCTAAGTAACAAGCCGTGGTGCCACAGGTACTAAAAACGCAGGACCCAGGATGCGAGGCCTGGCTGTGGGGCGTCAGGGCCACGGTGGTCCTGGGCAGGCCGTCTCCGGGGCTCCCCAAGCCTGACCGGCCCAGCACATGCACACGACTCATAGGTGTCCATCACACACACTTGATGAACCAGGATCTTGGGGTGGCAGCTCTGAGGTCTAGGGGTCTGGATTTTAACCCTCCAGGAAAATCGCTGTGGCTGGACCATAGCAAGATACCAGCTTCCCCTAGACTAAAACCAGCTTTGTAGCTTCTGCACAGACCTTCTTGGACTCGCTTCTCCTGGATAGGGCGTGTTCCCCAGAAGACGTGGCTGTGCCGCCACTGCGGCCTGTGAAGAGCAGCTGGGAGAGGCCAAGGCAGTCAGCTCTGGAGAGGAGCCCTCCAACCAGGCGCGCCTCGAAGTGCCTCCGGCTCGCTCTGGTGCCTCGTCCGGGGGGTCGGGGAAACCGAGGTCCCTGCCCACTGCAGCGGGCAGGCAGCTCTGTGCATCTGGAGTGTGATGTTCAGCACGTGGCACAGCTGACAGAGTGGAGACAAAGTCTAAGACAAGTCAGGGTCCCCACTGAAACCCAGCTTTCCTCCTGCATGAAATGCCCGCTTCACTTCCCACAGCGGTAGAAGGACCACTTTTGCCATCAGCATTAGGCATTCTCCAGGCGCTGTGTGTTTTGCTAGTGTTTTCGCCTTCCTCCTGCTCGGTGGCCTGAGGGGTGCCATAGTCATCAGCCCTCAGGGGACCAGAACAAGGAGTAAATGGAGCTGAGCTCACACCTAAGCCTCAGGCCTACGGGCATATCCACTGCGCCACTGAAAGTGGAGGGTGGAGATGAGGACAACCCGGACTGGAGGGAGGCCCTACCCTGGGCTAGGGAGGGAGAAGCCAGTGCAGCTGGAAGGGCTGGCAAGAGTAGGGCTGGCCCTGGGAGCCTGTGACCCACGTCTAACAGAGAGGACAAATTTTCAGAAAGAACGCCACCTCCATAGTGTGTCTGCGAGAGTGCTGCATAAAAATGCTTTTCCCAAGCGGGATACATTGAGCTCGCACCCTTAACCCCTCGCACTCCAGGGAGAGGTGGGCTCTAGCTTTCATCCTCTTGGATCTGAGTGGACCTGCAGCTACAGCAGAAGTGGCATTCTGTGACTTCTGAGCCGGATCAAAGGACAGAGCAGCTTCCTGCTGGTCGTGTGGGGAACTCACCTTGGGACCTTCTGGTGCATGCGAGGAGGGCCGGGCCACAGGGACAGGCCACTCGGAGGTGTGCCAGCCAGCGGCCCCACTGAGGTCCCATGACAGCCATCGTCAGTCGCAGTTCCGTAAGCAAGCGTTCAGGTGACTCCAGCCCAGCCCCCTCCTGACCTCGACTAAACAAGGGGCCCCAATGACAACGGCCCATCTGAGCGCAATTAGCTCCCGGAACCATGGAGAGCAAACGAAAGCAGTAATTGGTGTGTAAGCTACTGGGCTTGGAGATGGCTCATTACACAGTGAAAGATCACAGAAAAGGGAGAATCTATCTTAACCAAGATTCAGGCAAAAGTGCAGTGCTGGGCTCCTGTAACAGTTCATCTTCTCACTGCCAGCACTAGACCAGTATCCAGACACTCGGTCACTATTTCTAACATTTCTATCTCATTATGTTGGAGTAACAAGAAAGGCAAATACAGTTGTTCTGCAAGGAGACGGGGTAGAGTGCAGTGAAGAAATGTGCATATTTGGGTCCTGTCCATGTTCCCTGTAGACAGATTTCAGGCAATATCTGGGTTCTTTTTGACAACTGTGGGATAAACTAGGCATCAAAGAGCTGTGTAAGTGTGTGTGTGTTGTGTGAATGAATGTGTCACAGTGGGTGTATGTATAAGTGTGCACGTGTGGGTACTCTTTACTTTTAGTGATCAGAGCTTTAAGCAAATGTGAAAGAAAGAATAAAATTGTTCAAAGGAGGCCACACACTCTTTAGGCTCTGCGGTATACCTGCAGGCCCAGGTCGCGGTAGTACTGCCTGCGGGTCCCTCTGGTTCCCACTCCCTCCCCAGCTCCCTCCCTGGCAGCCCCCCTCATCCCCCCTTGCCTCCTCTTCCTATGAGCATCAGCAGCAGCTCTGTCCGGCCAGACTTTATCATCCAAGCCTGCTGTCCCCCTAGTTCAGCAGCCCCAGTTATGACTTCCTTTTTCTTCCCGTCTTCTTTCTCTGCCCTGTCTCACTGAGACCTGCCCAGGCTGGCTCCAGGGAAAACTGAGAATGACCTGTGGGCTGTCTTCTAGCCAGGATGCCCCATAAGGCATGAAGGAGGGACCTGGAGCCCACATCCCTTTGTCCCCTCTCTGGACGGGTCACCAGGAAGGCCGGTGATAGGTGGAAAGCCTCAGTGGTCCGGGCAGCCACACAGCTGCTGTGGAGTCTTTGTCTGAACCCGGCCCTTGGCCTCAGGGCTAAAGAGTCACAAGAAGACCAGCCCTGAGCCCCAGAGACAGAGCCCTCTGTGAGGTCCCAGACCTGCTTGGTGCAGTGGTGAGCTCTCCTTCGGGCAAGCTGGGAGCTGGTGTGCAGAGAGGACAGGAGAGGGAGGGGGTTGGGGTAAGTAACTGGTGTTTACCGTGGGGCTGGGATGAGCTGTTTTTATCCCACCCAACACATACAGGGCCACTGATGACCTGTGTTCTATGGAGGGACACACTGAAGCTCAGAGGGGTGACCTTTCTCCAGTCACACAGCTGAGAAGAGACAGGACTGAACCTGTTTATGTCCCTAACCCAGGCTCCTTCTTCTGCCCAAGGCATGCCTGGTACACAGCAGGAACATCATAAACATGGTTGAAAAATATGGATAGATGGATGGAAGGATGGATGGATGATGGATGGATGATGGACGGAGGATAGATGGTAGATAGATGGATGATGGATGGATGGATGGATGGATGGATGATGGATGGAGGATAGATGGTAGATAGATGGATGATGAATGGATGGATGGATGGATGGATGGATGGATGGATGATGGGTGGATGGATGGATGATGGATGGATGGATGATGGATGGATAGATAGATGGATGGATGATGGATGGAGGATAGACAATGGATAGATGGATGATGAATGGATGGATGGGTGGGTGGACCTACCAGATGCAGGTTCTCAAGCTGGGCCCTCAAGGATGGGTAGACTTCACGTGTGCAGGAAGTCAAGACAGCACATTCCAAGCTGGTAGATGAGATGAAGCAGCAGAATTCTGCCAGGCTGGAGGAAATGGCAGAGCAGAGGCAGGGCTGCTGCCTCAGGCTGGGGCAGCTGTGCCCAGAGAGTTGGTCTCAGCAGAATCCTGGGAGGCATCCTCTCCCAGCGAGCATGTGTAGGGGTGGTCTTTCGGCCGGGGCCTGCTCAGTGCTTTCTGTGATGTGGGGGGACATGGGACTGAATGGGAGGGGTTGCTCCTGCTTGCCTGGTACCTCAGGAGCAAGTAAAGCCAGCAACACTCTATGGCCGTGTTGACAGGTAGCCCTGACCTACAGAAGGACCTTGTTTGAAGGTGCTAGCGGGGAAGCACAGCTATTCGTATACCCTCAACCAAGGAAAAGGTCTTTGTGTGGTCGTCCTCTTTGACCGAAAACACAGCTTTTAGAGTGACACACATGGAGCGGTGAGGGAGGAAGAAGATCCCCGCCTAGCCAGCCAGATCAGCCAAATCAACCCTAGCGATCAATGAGGTGACAGATGTCGCAGCCAGATCACCCTCACATTCAGCCTTGACCTACAGAAGGGGCCAACAATGGAATAACAAGCCATTTGGGGTGTACCCATCCATTTTCTGTTGCTATAATCAAATACCTGAAGCTAGATTGTTTATAAAGAAAACAGGTTTATTTAGCTCAAGCTTTGGAGGCTGAAAGTCCAAGCTCATGTGGCCTCATCTATTCTGTCTCTGGTGAGGACCCCCCAGGGCTGAGTCACAACATAGCAGGTGGCATCCTGGTAGAAAAGCACATGAGGAGAGATGATGACAAGGCAGGAAGTGGGAGTGATTGGGGGGCAGGCTTGCTCTGAGTATAACAGCCTCCTCTCATGGGCACTAATCAGGGTCCCTTCCAAGGTCCCAGGGACCCGGCCAACTTTCCCAAGGTCCAGCCTCCGAAAGAAGCCACCATCTCTCAACAGTGGTACTCTGAGGGGCAACCTTCAGATGAGCCCTGGGGGGACAGTTTCAAACCCTCTCCAACCACATGGGTCATCAGTATCAGCTTCGTCGTCACCATCATCATCACTGTCTTCACCTCTGTCATCCATCAGTTGCTTTTTTGTTTGTTTCTTTTTGCAGTACTGGGGATTGAACCCAGCCCCTCCCAGCCTTTTAAATTTATTTTTAATTCTAAGAAAGGATCGCACTAAGTTGCTAAATTTTCCAGGCTGGGCTTGAGTTGAGCTTTAATCCTCCTGCCTCAGCTTCCCAGAGTGCTGAGATTACAGCCCTGTGCTCTCCAGCGCCATCAAGTCTCGTCTCCGCGGGGAAGCAAAGCGTCTGGGGGTGTTGGGAGGGCTTGCCCGGTCCTAGTTTCACTCTGTCACTTTGACAGCTGGATGCCCCAAGGCACATCTTATAACTCGTAGGAGCCTCACTTTCCTCATATGTTAAATGGGGTCATTCGAAGACATGTGGGGGCATGGTTCGGCAGATACTGGTCAGAGGGTACAAAAATTTTAGTTAGACAAAAAGGGATAAGGGGGCTGCAGATTTAGCTCAAGTGTTAGAGTGCTTGCTTAGCAAGTGCAAGGCCCTGAGTTTGATCCCCGGCACCACCAAAAAAAAGGGGGGGAGCAGGGTAAGTTCAAGAAATCTATTGTACCACATGGTAACTACAGTAATAATGCATATTTCAAAAATGGTTAAAGTAATTTCTAAATGTTCTCACCACAGAAGGATAATTATGTGAGGTAATGAATGTGTTAATTAGTTTGTTTTAACCATTCCTCAATGCATTCATATTTCAAAATATGAGAGAGATATATAATTTTTGTAAATCGAAAACATCTTTTTAAATCAGGCTAAACATATCTATCTCCTCAATCATCTATCATTTCTTCATGGTGGAAATATGTATACATATATTGAAACATCACATGGTACCCCATTATTATCAAGTTTTTATGTTTTTATGGATCAGTTTTAAAAATAAAATTAAATAGATGGAGAAACCCCAATACTCATGATTTTGAATTGCAAGAAACCAAACAAATCTGTTTTCCTATGAAAATTCCTTCATTAATTTTTTTTAAAAAAGAGGCTGATCATGATGGTACATGCCTGCAAGCCCATCATTCTGGAAGCTGAGTTAGGAAGATTGCGAGTTTAGGCCGAGCCTGGGCAATTTAGTGACTTAGTGAGGCTCTCCAAGTAAAAATGAGTTGGAACTGTAGCTCATCACCAGGGCCCTGGCTTCAATCTCCAGTACAGCAAAGATGATAGATACATACAGACACAGATGACAGAGATAGATGCCAGATAAGAGAGATATAGAGAGATAGACGCTAGATAGATAGAACAGAAAGGCTAACACATGCAAAGGTCTCGGTCCCTTGCCTGGCACATGGTGTCAGTATAATTCAGGGTGTGGTCACTGCTGTTTTTCTCATCAGCAGCTTCTCTGTAGTTGCACTGGGTCATTCCCTCAGGTCCTGATCTAGTGTGGACAGGAAGGTGACTTTGCTGAGGAGGATAGGGAAGAAAGAAGACTCAGGCTGGTGCAGGGGACAGCATGGCCACACTGCCCCCCTCCCCGGAGGCCTCTCCCGCCTCCCTGGGGCAGGGCCAGCTCTCCCTCTGGCGCAGGCTCCTGGGACGCTGGCCAACACACTGCCACTTGATGGTTTGTTTGTTTGCTCCCAAAGGCATAAAATCCAAGCTTATCAAACAGAAGTCACACTTAGCCCCGCATCTTGAGAGGTGAATTCCACCATTATCGCCACACTTCAGCCCTGCACAGAACATTCAGTGCCCAGGGGACGCTGGCAGCTCTGCTCCGGGTTGAGTGACCTTTGGTACTGTCACCCCTGTAGTCACAAGGCAGGTGGGGTGGGGAGTCAGGCGGACTGGGGAAAAACTCAGAGGTTCCGCCCACCGGCTGCTTACTTTAAACTTCTGTGCACCTTAGTGTCCTCATGGCCATAAAACAGGCTTAAGGACGGGCGCCTCCTCACTGGCTGCCTTGTGATAAGAATTAATCAGACGACATGATGAGCATTTAACCCAGTGCCTGGCCCGTGCTAAGTGCCCAACATCAGCATGATAGAGACACAAAGGAGCTGCCAGAGACTGCTCAAGGCTGACCGCCCATGTGGGATCATGAGTCCAGCTTCTAGAGAAACCTGGTGGAAAGATGGGGGTGGTGATGGGGGAGGGGCACACTAACAGGAAAGAACCTGGTGTTCGTGGCTGAAAAGCACAAATCATAGAGAGAGGTCAGCACCCAAAAATTTTACCCAAAACTCTGCCAAGGACTCTGTAGAACCCTACAGACACAATTCTCAAACATTCTCAACTACCCAGGCACCAGAACCCGCTTAGAGGGAGGGAACGTCATGCGAGTCTGGAGGTGAGACTCTTGCCTTAGCAACTTGGCCCATGCTCTAGACTCAGCACTGGGTGGAAGAGAAAGCTGGGTGAGCTGGCTTAGCAGGTGTAGCCACAAGGGTCACCCCCACACCCGCTGTGTCCATGGCGTCTGCTTCTGAGCCCCAGTTAAGGGTCTACTTGTGCTCCCCACATCTCCCCAGCTCTTGGGTTGGACACAGCAATTGGGCCTGTAAAACGTGAGCAGGAGCAACCAAGCACTTTAGCAGCACTCTGAAGCACAATTTGCTGCATTCCCTCCCTGTCTCCACGATGCCGGGCGACACTCAGGGTGCTAGAAGCTCCATGAGCAGTGTCCTGGAATGAGGGGTGCGGGCGACGGGAGCTGGGGTTTGTCAGTACTGCCAGACAGCCTGACGTGCCCTGAGAAGCCCGCGGGGTGGCTGCAGCGGACAGAGAAGCCCATGGGGCGCGAGGAGGGCACCACTGAGGGCTGAAGGGTTCTCGGCAGGAGCTGCTGGGGGAGGCCTGGGCTCCAGGCAGCCAGGCAGGGGCAGGACGGAGGCAGGCGTCTGGAAACATTTTTGAATGTCTGGAAAGGAGATGCCGGCAGCGATCTCAGAAGAGCTGGTATCTGATTTCTCCCTTCTGTGGGCCAGATACACACAGGGAACACGCCAGCCCGACTCCAACATCGCGGCTGGGACGACGAGCACTGTAGAAGCCAATGTTCTCAGGAGGTGGACGACAGGGGACAACCGCATCTCGAATCTCGGCTCTCACCTTTCCAGATCCAGCTCCCTCCTCCAGGAAGCCCTCCCAGACCCTCCCACCCAGCAGGGCCTCTCGGCTCCTCCTGCAGTTTGTCCTCTGAAGGTCTGAAGGAAGACGTCCCTAACCCTAACCCATGAGAAGAGAGGTGGCTCCGAAAGGACACAGATGGGGTCACAGCTTGGTTTCTGTCCTTCGGTCATCCCGTCCTGCAACATCTCTTCCTTCGACATCTGCCGAGTTCCAGGCGCTGTTCCACATCCTGAAGATGCACCGTGAGCCAGATGCCGGCCTCCTGGATCTTTCATTTCAGCCCGAGAAAAAAATCAGCCACAACGATAAATAACAACAACAAAGCAAAACATGCGCGAAAAATAGATTGTAAGTTAGAACGTTGAAATAAAGAAAACGAACGAGAGTTAGATAAAGAATATAAAAGGAACAACTTTAGATGTGGTTGGTCAGTGACACTGGCCTTGAGTGGACAGCAAGACCAGCTGTCAGGAAGATCGGGGCATCCCAGGACCTGTCAATGGGAAGAGTTCGGGTGGGGGAAGGAGGCAGGGGCGAAGCTCGGATCCCTGGGGAGAGTCTTAGCAGTGGGTGGGGAGGACCTTCCGGCTCAGGAAGAGGTGGATTCAGGGTGCCTGCGGAGTGCAAGTCAAGGAGACTTATGATGGGCGGCGAGGGACAGCAAGACCTGCTCAAGGCCTGAGTGTGCTGGGAGAGTGCTGGGCAATCTACTGGGGTGGCAAAGGCTGCAGGGAGGGTGGGACAGGTTTGAGGAAGGTGGAGATTCTGCTCTGAATGTCCAATTGTGGCCTCCCAGTCGACATGTTAGAGCGCTAAGGGATCTGCCAATCAGAAGGGAGCTCGAGGAAGTCCAGGCTGGGGGTTTAGATTTGGGATCATTGTCATTAGAGCGGTTATTTCAATCCAAAGGATGCCGGGAATTACCTAGAAGTGAAGAAGGACCGGAGAGGGCCTAAGGAAGAGGAACATCCAGAATTGAAAAAAGGAGGAGGCCCAAAAGAAGGGGCAGCTAGGGAAGTAGGGGGAAAGCTGGGGGAGACAGGAGAGTGTGTCCGGGGGGCTGGTCAAGGGTGTTGGAGGACTTAGCTGAAGTCCAAGAGCCGAGGTCACTGGTGGCCTCAACTAAGCAGTCTCAGGAGGGCCCAGAGCGGAGTCAGTATGCAGCCGGTCCAGGAAGGCACAAGGTAAAGAGAGTGGAGACAATGTAAATACATCAAATTATTCTGCGCAATCTGACTCTGACTGCAAATAGAGGAATTAAGAGATAGCTGTCCAGAGGAGAGGCTGGTGATGAGGAGAAAAAAGGCCGATGCTGATTGGAGTCACTCAGGGTAGGAAGGGACTGAGACGAAAGGTTCTCAGTGGCTGGAGGGGATGAATCCAGAGCACAGATGGAAGGGCTCTGGCCAGCCACGCAGGGAGGAAGGAGAGGAGGAAAGGTCCAGGCGGCGAGGGTTTGGAGGTCTGTGTTGGGAAGGTGAGGGCTTAGCTACACAGCAGGACCCCTCAGAAGTGGTGGGAGAGAGCAGGGGCGGAAGCGGAGGTGTGAGGGCAAAGTTGGTTGCAGGACTGGACTCCTAGTTCAAGCAGTGGAATTGATGTGGGCAGCACTGAGGGTCGTGTGCGGCCTGCCACGGTCAACTGAGAGCAAAGACCTGTCACCGGGTCATCTCCAGCCAGCCAGTGTGGGGCGCGAAGAGGCGATGCGGTGGGGGCTCCAGGTCTGGGGTGCAGCTGAGGAGCTGACAGGCAGAGTCACAGAGGGAATTAACTTTGGAGAGATTGTGAGGTGCCATGGAGCTGAGGATGGATGAGAAGGAACTGGGTCAGCAGCGAGCTTGACCGGTAGGGCTGGAGGACTGGAAGAGGCATTTAGAAGCCAGGTTTGAGGAGGAGACATCGTCTGGTGTGGCTGCTGGAACAGGGCAGTGGAAGAGCCCTGGAGGGAGTGGCCTGAGAAGGAAACAGAGCTGCGGGTGCTGCATGGCCCGTCTGATTGGATGTGGGTGTCTCCGAGGCTGCAGATGACACGAGGAGGAGGGGACCAGACTGACGGGAAGGAAGTGCAGCCCATGACACAGCCTTGGACTAGACCTAGGAGCCTGGCAGAGCAACCGGGGTCCCCTGGAGCACCCCTGCCAGGCTCTGCCATCTTCCAGTGTGTGACCCTAGAAACTGATTTGCTCTCTCTGTACTTCCCTCACTTGTAAAAAGGCGGACAATTTGTATTTGCCCCAATGTCTCTGTGAAGACTAAGGGAAATAGAATTCAGGCCAAAGCACCCCAACAGTGTCCATGGGGGTAAATACAAACCCTGAGAGTGAGCCGAATTGTGACTCTCCAAAAGGGACATCGTATCGTAATCCTCAGACTGTGAATGGGACTTTGTCCGGGGAAGCTTCTTTAAAGAAGTAATTAAATCAAAGGTGTCAAGCTGAAACCATCTTGGGTAATAGGAGCCTCAAATCCAGTGACAAGTGTCCTTATAAAAAACAGGAGACACAGAGACCCAGGGACGTGGACACACGCTACCCAAGACGGCCTCGTGAAAAGGGAAACACGGGTTGGAGCGATGCAGCCACAGCCGCGGCATTCCTGGAGCCGGACGAGGCAGGAAGTCTTTCCTAGAGCCTTGAGGGCAGCACGGCCTGCTAGCACCCTGATTGTGGACTTCCGGTCTCTAGAACAGTGAACAAATGCCTTTCCACTGTTTGGAGCCGCTGTGTGTGTGGTGCCTTGTGATGGCAGCCGTAGGAAACCAGCAGACCCCTTACATGTCCGGGCCTCAGCACTCCTCTCCCTGGCAACCGACACAGACAGCCCCTGCCATGGAAGCTGCTGGTTACCGCCGTCTCGCCTGCACCTTAGCTCAGGGCTGTTGGGGTTCAGGAAGACACTGCCGCTGTGACCAGAAAGGCGACTGGCACATACAGAGGTGTACACAGGAAACACGATGGGGACAGATCTCCAGAGTGGCCATCAGTGTGTGTGATGATGTCAGAAGAGAGGGTGGCCTGGCCCCCAGACCGCCTGTGGTCTCTCGTGAGGGCTATGTGAGGGAGGAGGCGTCCCTTTTGCTGGCCACAGCTCAGGCCCAGGCCCCATAAGGGCTTGAAGGGAGCCAGGCCCGCAATGCGGGGAGGGAGGCTGTGCTCTGGGAGCTTGCTTGCTGGGTCTCAAAACTGCCCACAGACAGCAGTGGAACAGG
>PVJO010030627.1:0-15257 GCA_004026905.1 Hystrix cristata | reverse complement strand
AAGTGTATTCACATCCCTGGCCCTACCCACTACACACCAGGAGCAGCAGCTAACCCTTGACAACCACAAATGTCTTCAGGCCTTGCCAAATACGCCTCTGGGGACGGAATAGTCCCAGGTGAGCACCACATCTCTAGACTAACTGACCCCAGGGCAGGTGTTCAAAGTACCTGACAAATTTTTTTTAATTTAAAATATTTGTTCTGCCTGCTAGTGACAGGCACAGTGGTCCTGTTTAGAACAGAGGGGACTTTCATCTTGGGCTGGTGTTCCTGGGTCCTTTCTCACCTCTTGTTTCTGTGCAGCTTGGCCAGAAAATCCCCATGCAGGCCCTCAGTGGGCAGCCTGATTAGGTGACGATTGGGAAGGGAGGTGGCAGCAGCTGTCCAGGCAGAGGGCACAGAAAGGGGCATTTTGAACATTGGTGGTGGTGGTGGTCTCAACTTCATTGATTTTTTTTTTTCCCTAATTCCAGCGTTCAAAAACTGTAAGCACGAAGCGACCTCGGTCATCTGTAGTGACCTAATAGTAACTGTAGAGAGGTCAGAATGAGCAGACCACCCAGTTTCCATTTTGAAACTCTGACATCCCCAGACCATGGGCTCCTACTTCCAGTCAGCCACAGTGCTGCTCCCCGCAACAATGCGAGCGCGTGCGCGCGCGCGCGCACACACACACACACACACACACACACACACACACACACACACGGATGAACAGCTGCTGTGCCCTCCCCACTCACCCTGTTTGGTTTTTCTTACATAAGTTCTGGAAGCCACTGTTAGAGTAGCTTCTCATCAGGATGGGAGGCTGCCCCAGGGATGCAGGCTTGTGAGAGGTCTGGACTAGAGTTGTGAATCTTCACAGGGCCTGACACAAAAATTGCTGATTTGAAAGACTCCATGGGAAACAGCCGTACAAAGAGCCTGTCTTCCCCTAAAGGATTTTTTTTTTTTTTTTTTTTTTTTTTTGGTGCCGGGGATCGAACTCGGGGCCTTGTGCTTGGTAGGCAAGAGCTCTAACCACTGAGCTAAATCCCCAGCCCTCCCCAGAGGATCTTGAAACAGGTTGTTCGTATTCACTCCTGCCTAGGATGTTGCTGGAGTAATGTGCCATCATTTATTTACATGGGGTCCCAAAGTTGGGCCTTTCCGCTGCATTACATGTTTGCCATCCTAAGTGCTCAGGTAGCCTCCATACATTCATCATCGCACAGTTTGTATGTAATTTCCTCAGCAATATTGATTAACTAGATACATCCCTAACTGCCTTCTACAGAACTAGCCTGGACAGCATACAAGCATGAAATTTCTTTAGATCTCCTGCTCTGTGGTTAAAAGAAAAAAAATTCAAAAGTACAGATCAAATTTTACCATCTTCCCCCTCCCCAAAGACAAATGTGAGGGAAAGCAAAGGCTGTGGAAAGATGCCTGTGGTTTCCCGTGTGCCCAAGGGATACTGGGCCTCTTTGGGGATGGCTGCTTAGAGATTGCATGCTGCCTTCCTGTTGTCAGCCTGTCCGATAGCCTTGTCAGGGATTCACTTCAACTGAGTCACAGTGTGGCTGTGGCTTGGCAGGAGGGAGGCAGCCCTGGGGATGAAGCATGTAAAGGATTCTGCTGCCCGGCTCCTTTCCAGAGCCAGGTCGTGGGGGACATTGCCGGGCTTCTTCCGGATTGGGGCCAGCAAGAAAAGGTACACAGGATGCTATTTTTCCACTGGGTCCCCGGAGAAACCATGTTCCAACTATATTTGGGATGGGCATGTCAGGGGTGAACTGGACAAAAGGACTTTAGTCTTTTAAATACCTTGGCTGCAGTATTATTATACTCAGAGCCTTATTTTCTATTTCTCTATTGGCAAAGTAGGGTCCAGGCCCTCACACTGACCCTGGGAAGGGGCTACTGGCGGTGGGAAGCACATGGCCAATGAGTATGGAAGGGAACTTGGGTGTGGGACGTGTGACCTGTGTGGCAGGGGCTCCTCTCAGTAGACTGAGCGTGGAAGATCTCAGACCTGTAGCCAGGTGACAGGGTGGCTTCTGAAGCTGACCCATGGCCGGAACGAGCACGTGAGCCCCACCTCTTCCTGGGTTTTGGCTCTTCTTAGGTCAGCCCTGGGGGTATGGCGCACCTCTAGTTTGCCAGTCCTGAGGTGACTCCGCTGCAGTTGGGAAGCCTACTGTCTTGCTCAGAGAACAGGAAAGTATTCCTGTTGTGTGTGGAGCCACCATCCCTCCCATAAGCACTGGTCTTTCCTTCTTTCCACCTCCGAAATGCCATTTGAGAGGGATGGTGTGAGGTGCTCTGAGAAAAGCTGCTGCAGACGTTGAAATGTTAACATGCATGTCCATGTGCCTCTCTGCTAACAGAAAACTTGGAATATAATGTGGAGCCTCAAGAAATCTCGCACCCGGATGTCGGACGCTATTTCTCAGAGTTTACTGGCACTCACTACATCCCAAACGCTGAGCTAGAAATTCGATATCCAGAAGATCTGGAGTTTGTCTATGAAACGGTGCAGAATATTTACAGTGCAAAGAAAGAGAACATAGACGAGTAAAGTCTAGTAGAGGACATTGTACCTTTGCTGCTGCTGCTATCTTCCAAGAGAACAGGACTCCGGAAGGAGATGTGTCCGCGGCTCCCTCTGGATTCACACCTCCAGGAAAGCCGCCTCACCAGTCGCGCTGGTTGCCTCCTCCTAGATTTAAATGACGTGTGCTCTCCTCCAGCTGCAAAGACAATGTTGCTCTCCGCCTACACTCGTGAATTCACTTGAAAGGCACTGTGTTCAGTGGCATGGCTTGTATGCTTGTCCTGTGGTGACAGTTTGTGACATTCTGTCTTCATGAGGTCTCACAGTCAATACTGCGTTCTTTTTATCTGCTTTCCATCCTTATGTCTGTCTACATTTGTCTCAGAACATTTCATTTGCTGGACAGATGGGGTTACACATTTGCAATAATTTCTTTCTGATTTTTCTGTGGAACATGTGCAATCCTCAGTCAGGATTGTTTGTCTTTTTACCCTGAATTTAGTTGCATATTCAGAGGTAAAGTTGTACACTAACTTGGCAGCATTTTGTGGATGGAGACATTAACAAGCTAATGGTAATTAGAATCATTAGAATTTATTTTTTTGCTAATACATGAAACACAGATTTCAAGTGTTTATCTTTTTTTTAATTTAAATTGGGAGAATGTCAATTTTCCCTTCCATATTCCTCTCTTGGATTTATGCACATTTCTACAAATCACGAGCTTTCTATTTTACTACATAAGATTCTTCGAGAAAATATGTAACAATGGCCTTTATGAGTGGACTTTTCCACATTCATCTACTATTCCTTTCTTTGAAATGACTACTTTTTTCTTAATTTTAAAAATCTGCTCCAGTATCATGAGTAGGTCTTAAATCAGCAATGGATTCTATTTCATAGACTTACAAGTCCGATGGTGAAATATTTGCTGTTAGAAATCATACTCTCTGGTCTCCAGAGATCAAAAAAATGGGATTTTGTTCTTCTAATCAAAATTAAAAAAAAAAAAAAACTAATGAACTTTAAAAGGAGATTTCATACCTCTTGTCATTCCCAAGAGTCACTTCCAGACCCTTTCGAATGGTGGGTCCGAGTGAAAGAAATATCTTTAATTTTCAGAGTTTGGATTCAGGAAAGGAGGTGTGCATGTAACCTGGTTTCTCACGCCACAGTGCCCCACTGGGAAGTCTGGCGATCTTCAGACGCCCACCCGGCTGCTTTCCCATGTTCTTAGCAACCAAGCGTGAAGAGATCGAGTCTTTCTGCAGCTTTGGAACTTCCACTATTCGCGACCTGCCAGTTCTCAAGCCAGCTGTCTTGTAATTAACCAGTAGACGCTAACTCCTGGAGTTAGGACCTAGTTACTTTGCAATCTGCATTTAAGATACATAATCCAGTCGCTCTAGTGAATGAGGCTTTAGGGGGCTGCAGCCCAGCAGCCCGGCCGCCTGTCTGTCACTGCATGCAGTATTCCCGCGCCACGCCGAATGGCTGCTGCTTGTCTGCCCTTTGGAAACCCTGGGATGATCAAGGTTCAGGGAAGCCACCTGAGACCACTCAATAGCAAGTGAAGGCCATTAGGCAGTAATACTAGAAAGAGACGGGGATTTGGCAGCCAGCTCCTTCCAGCCTGAATTAGCCACCATCCAGTGTCCATGTTCCTCATCAGTCAAATCCAAAGTCAGATGATTTGAATTTGCATTTGATAACATGACCACTCACAACACCCAGCCTGCTGAGGTTGCGAGGATTTTACACTACTCATTTAAAGGTAAAAATTAGGTAACACGGAATTAACCTTGAGATGCGTTACTAAGAAACCGTGGAGCATGCTGAGAATTATAATTGTCGGTTTTCTGGTTTGATTTCCTTTTTTCTTAGATTAACATCAAAGCCAAGAACAATGGTTTTACCTTTACTGACCCAACTGTAAATATGTATCTAGACTGACTGTTTTTAAATGTGTTTCTTCATGAATGCTTCATTTGGCTCCAGGAAGCCTGTATCACCTGTGTAAGTCGGTATTTGGGCACTTTATATTTTTCTAAAAACGTGTTTTGGATCCTGTACTCTAATAAATCATAAGTTTCTTTTTAAAGAAATTTTTTCCAAAAGTTTTCTCCATTTTAAAAAGCCCTGTTATAAAAGTAGAACTTTCACAATGTTAAGATACTAAATATTTGGATAATAGTAACTTCTTTCTCTTCAAATGAATGCCAAGTTTTTTTTGTACAATGATCAATAAATGGAACTTATCCAGAGAAACCACGCCAGCAGCCTGCCGATTTCGTTTCAGAACAGAAAGCCCCACCACACTGAGGGAAAGCTCTCTCGTTGCTCTTCCGCTCTGAGTACGAAAAATTGGCTCCCCGGAATTTCTCTCCATACTGGTGAGTGGGCAGGGTACCTTTGTGTTCTCATAATCTCTATACCTGGTTGCTGCAAAGATGGCACCTTTTTAATTACGTGAAAATACACGCAAGGCAAGAGCCGCAGCTGCTGGGCGCAAAGCCATGTCCGAGGCGTGGTTTGTCAGTGTGGACCCGCACCGCCGTAGGAGCACAGTGGCTGCCAGCGCGCCGCGGTGTCACTGCTGACCACGTGGAGGCAGAGTTGAGGGCCACCTCCCCCAGGACGAGCTGGTTCCTGGAGCATGTTTCCACAAGGCCTCACGGACTCCTGAGCAGTGTCGCTCTCCAGGGGGAGAGGGCCACGGGCCGTCTTCCTTACTGGGACAACTCCCTCTCTTGACACAGGCCTGTCATGCTGGGGTCTGGTATTTGCAGACCCACTTAGCAGCGCTATCTGTCTCAGGCAGAGATGTCCACAGCTGGCCTACCCTGAAAACAAACCTGTTTTCCCAGCGGCTGAGCTTGTGAATGTTATCCGCCTAATCAGATTTGGAGGCCTGCTTTCTATCTCCACCAGACTCCTCCTGGGCACGTTGTAGGTGTGAGGTCATAGAATCATTTTATGGAGAGAAGCAGCTTGAAATACTGTTGTCAACTCAGTCTTTCTTACCTTTTGTACTGTCACTTGGCGTCTGGTTTTCACCCTAAAATGCTCTGGTCTTTAATACGCTAAACTGAACCAGGCTGCCTCATCCCAGGCTCTCTTCAGCCACCATCAGGCCCCTTTGCTATAAAGGGGATGTATTTCTTTTTCTTAGTCTGAACTCCAAATAGGGGAAATTAGACTGTCGGCAAGTTTTTAACTTTGAAAGTATCTCTGGCCATAATCATCAAAATGTAGCCTTCATGTTTTTTATTTTGTCTTGGTTTTTTGGAAGGAACAAGATGATGTTCACTTCGACACAGTTCAGCTGTGTGCCGATCTTTGCCAGCACCGATGCCCGTGTTGGATGTATTTGCTCTGTGCGCCAATTTCAAGCCAGGCACTGGCCGAGGCTCTTTGTAACCTTCCCAGCAACTGCAGGGCAGGACCAGATAGTAAATATTTTAGTCTTGGCAGGCTGTATATCATCTCCGTTCCATGTTCTTTAATTATTTTTAAATTTTTATTAGTATGTAGGACATAATGATGACATCGTCGGGGGTTGGTACGTGTACATAACACATCTTAATTCTTTTTCTTTTTTTTTTTTTTTGGTGCCGGTGATCGAACTCAGCCTTGTGCTTGCAAGGCAAGTGTTTTAACCACTGAGCAAAATCCCCAGCCCACATCTTAATACTTCTGTGTCCCCTTCCTCTCCCTGCTCCTTTCATCTCTTGGTCCTCATTTGTTTTTAGAGCTGTTTAAAACAGCATTCTTGGTTGAAGGGCTATGCAAGAACAGGCTGCCTGCGGTAACAAGCATCACCTGTCTCCAGCTCGGTGACCCCGGCCTCCACAGGATGCAGTGGGCAGTGGGGCGCCCCTTACAGGTCACGGTTTCAGGCCCCATGCAGATGGCTGCAGGAGACAGGAGCGGGATCTGGGGGACAGGTCTCTGTCACCACACCCACACCTGCATCCCCATCCTGCTGGTCCCATACGCTCATCCAGAGGAGGCTGGGGACGCCTGCCTGGAGGGGGCTGAAGGGGAGGCACCACCTCGAGGGCGTCTCTTACGAAGTCCTACCTGGTCCCTGTATCCTGGTTCTCCTCTATCAGCCTTGGGGACAAGCCGCCGTGAACCAGGGGTCACGTGGGCTTCAGCCTGAGTGGCGCAGAGGTGAAGCAGGAATTTGGAGAAAGGTGCAGGGCACTTTGAACAGGGTCTTCGCTTTCCCGTCGTGTACACACGGTTAACTTCGTTGATAACCTACCATGTGTTGCAGGGCAGCTTCCTCACGGTCCATGCAGAGCCTTCCTCGCATTGTCCCAGCCTCCACCCCAGGGCTCTTCAACCTGCTGTCCAGTGTTGTACCCTCCAGGTGCCTTTGTCCACCGTTTTCCTTAATCACACCCCACCCACGCCACCGGGTAAAACTCACAAGCATAAATTTAACCATCGTAAAACCTGAGGGTCAGTGGCCCGCAGCCCATGATGCTGTGCAGCCACGACTGTCCTCCAGTCCCGTGCTTCACTCTCCTCGGCAGAACACCTGGGCCGGCCCGACCCCTCCCCAGGCCCCAGCAGCCCCTGGTGTGCCTTCTGGCTAGGCACAGCTCTCTGGACCCTTCACAGAAATGGAGTCATAAGACTGCGTGGCCTTTGGCATCTGGCTTCATTAGCATAACGGTTTCGAAGCTCTTCTCTATTATAGTGTGCTCAGGGCTTCATTTCTTTTTATGGCCCGATACTATTCCATTTATGGATAAAGCACGTTTTGTTCATCCATTCAGCTATCAATGGGTGTCTGTTGTGACTCGCTGCTGTGAACAACCCCCCATGCAATTCTAATCCCACACAAAAACTGTGTATCGCTTAAGTGTTGTACGCACGTCTGCACTTACCATTGAGTAATTCTCTCCCTGCCCCCCAGAACAGATTTGTGCCCTTTGGGGGTGACATTGCCCCACTGAGTGCCGGCTGTGCCTGGGAGTGGTGTCGCAACAGCTAATGGACACCGGGTGTCACCTGAGTGTCACGAGATAGGCCCACCTTTCTTGGTGCTAGAACCCCTAATGAGAACGAGAGAAGTACCTTTCTGTCACCTCTAAGGGCTACAAAACAAACTCAAAAGACCTTTTTGGATAGGTGTTACCTGACCCTCTTTGCTTAGTGTATGGATGTGACCCACCTCAGATCTCCTGAAGTCTGGTCCTTTGAAACAAGACCTATTCATTGAGAGTTATTTGCCTCTTCTAAAAGCGGGATAAAAGAAAGTACAGTTGCAAGACTTCCTGAATAACAGCTACACTTGTATGAAACCATTTCCTATTTCCACAGGTGTAGAGAATTTGAAAGCCAAGGGACGCTTAATGACCAACTGCTAGGTTGGTCCCTGGTTCCTGACGTGCTACAAGAGGGAATAATGAGGCCTACAAGGTGACCTTGGCCTGGCTGAGCTCTCAGAGCTGGGACCTGACCCTGGCCTTGGACCTGGCCACAGTGGTGTTTCTCCTGCCCCCAAATTGCTTCCTCTGTGTGGGCTTTCCTTGCCCCACAGAGAAAATGTCTAGCTAATGCCATCCCTTATTCCTTGGGATGCACCCTCCTGCCCCGTCCCAGCCAGGCCCCCAATTCACTGGCATCGACCCTGCTGAAGGTACACACCTGAAATCCCAGCATTCGGAGCGACTGAGGCAGAAGGATTCCAGGTTCAAGCCCAGCCCAGGCAACTTTGTGAGACTCTGCCTCAAAATTTAAAAACAAGTAAAAAGGGCTGGGCATTAACTCAATGTGAAGGCCCAGTGTTCCATCCCCAATAATGAAAAGAAAATACTTGCCTCTGTCCCCACTGCAGGGTGGCAGCTGCAGACAGCAGGTGAGTGTGCGTGCTGCATCCCTTGTGGCCTCGGGCTGGCACTGGCCGACCCTAGCTGCAGAGTCCACTTGGATGGCGATTTAGGGCTTTTTGTTTCCTTGGTTGGTTGGAGACCAAACCCATGGCCTTGCACGTGCTCCGGCAGGTTGAAAGGGGGTGGGGGGGAGTGGTGGAATTCTATGTGCTTAGCAAGCATAAGCCCCTGGGGTCCATGCCCAGCTCCAAGAACACTGCCCTGGCGACCCAGATGCCCTGCGCCAAGGCCGGACGTGCGCCATGCTGCTCCATCTCCCTCGGATGCCCGAGCCCTTTGCCCGGCACCGTGTGAAAGTGTGCTGGACAGCCTGCCTTCTCCCTGAACCCTTGAGCCTCTTCAGGCTGAGGACGCTGTCCTACGTATGCGTATGATTACCTAAGGAAAGTGATACAAAACATGCATTTTTTGAAAGGTTTCATCCACTTCATTTTTTCTATAAAAACCCTGTTGTAGTTACTGCTGGATCCTGAGTCCTCTGCATGGAGACCGGTGTGGCTTTTAACAAGATGTCTGGTGACTTCCTGGTAGGGAGACTTGGCGCACACAGTCTCTTTCCAGAGGTCGGGGGCCGGTAGCGGTAGGTCTTGGAGATGGCATCAGAGGTGGCGTTGGCCAAGTTGCCCAGAGTGGCCGTGCAGCTCCTGGAAGAAGTGTGGCGGTCATCAGTCCCGGCCATCAGCAGCAGCTTCTTGGGCACGGGAGTGAGACGGTGCCATTGTCTCCAGGGACTGTCACCTGGCCAAGGACGATGGACTTGCCGGCCTTGTTTCCCTGGTAACCTCCCCACACAGGGCCGATGGGGAGCTTGGCCAGGACAATGGCCCTTCGGGTGGCAGTGGTGACCTCCTTGGAGCATTTAACACCCAGGCCAGCGGGAGTGTCGCGGCCCCCATTGGCGACATGTCCCTGAGCAGCAAGCCAGCGTGGTGACGGGGATCCACTCCTTGTCCTGCCATTCCCCATCGTGGAATCAATGGTGTTGAGCCCCATGACAGACCCTGCTTCCCCACAGCCACGTTGGTGGTCAAGGCCGCTGTGGTCCCGGTGAGTCCCCCTGCGTCCTCCTGGGCTTTCATTTTTTTTTTTAATTTTAAACCAAGAACATGTATTGGTACATTCTACATACAATGGTCACATTCATTACATTTATTCTGTACCTATACATGATGCATCTTGGCTCTCCCCCCTCTCCCCCGCCCCTCCCCTCCGCTCCCTCCCTCCCTATTTACAGCAGGTTCATTCATTTTCCATATTTTCCCTTTCCCCTCTTTCCCCTGTTGCCTTTCTGCTTTTCCCCTTCTTTCTTTCCAGTACTCCTCTCCTCTGCACACCATCCTCCTGGGCTTTCTGAAGTCTGTGTCTCCTGAGTTGCTTCTCAGCTGGACGCCTTCTCCACTCCCTCAGGGTGGCACCCAAACTCCAAAGCCCGGTTCCCCGCCCGCTGCTTGCAGGCTTCGCTTCTGATGCACAGGCAGCCTGCAATGTCCTTGCATACCAGCGACTGTTGCACGGTCTGTCCCCTCTGGTCAGAACCTCTGTCACCACCCCTGTCACCACCGCCAGCACGCGGCAGTTTCAGTTTCTCTCCGCAGGCCGCTGCCTGGCCCCGTGTCACCCACACAGTCCTCCCTGACTCCTCCCTGGCTGCCTTCGGCCTCTGCTGTCCCAGCCATCCGAGGGTGGCCTGTGCCCCTCTGATTTCCATTTCCTGTGTGTGCAGCCCAGAAAGCTTTGAGCTCCTGCAGGCAGGCCCAGGGGCCTCTGCATTTCCTGTACCCAGTGTGGCATCTGGTATTTGCTAACCTGAACCGAGGGTGCTCTGTCTCTTCCTCCTTAGGGACAGATCCAAGCTTTGTTCTAGTTTCAGGAAATGAATTGATCGTGAATAGTTAACCCACTTTGCCAGTGATTGATCTGAGAAAGGGTCTGTGACTCCATCTGGCATATACTATCTACAGAGAAAGACTGATAAGATTTTGCTCCATAATGAAAGAAGAAAACCTTTCCTTTCTGTCTCTCTTCCTGATATGAGGCCTATCAAGAGAGGATGTGATTCCTGGTGCTGCTGCAGCTACATTGCAACCATGAGGGACGGGCCTAAAGAATTTTAGAAATACCACCCCAGAGCCCCAGATTTGCTGAGCTTCTGTGCCAACCCTGAAAACTCCCATCTGCAGCTATTTGATAAGAGGGATAATATACATTGTGATGACTCCACCAAGTATTCACTTGCAGTCTAATGAGTCCCAAATAAGCTAAATTATGTTCTCTTGTTATATTCTTTTATAAACCAGGCCTCATTAATGTAAAGAGAAAGCAGCTTAGTACATTGCCTCCCTCTGTGGCTTCCCAACCTTGAAATTTTCACTATTTACCATCCAACACGTACAGACACCTGAAAGAAGTCTGGTGACAGCCCAGGTCCGGGCGCCCAGAGGCTGGGCAGTCTGGGCTGCAAAGAGCATCTGTCTCCTTCCCAGGCCTGGAGAAGCCCGGCTGTGTCCCAGCTCCAGGAACCAACTCAACAAAACAGGCTCGAGTGACTGGGAGAGGACAGATACCGCCCCAGGCACAGGCAGGAAGCAGCCAGCAGCCCCTCGGAGTGGCCCAGAGCAGCACTGGAAGCCACTGTGCCCGCCGCCTCATCTTGGCGACACAGCCTCACCCCGGGAGCGCCCCCGGCGGTCCGAAAGCCGCATTTGAAGTCAACAGGCCGCCTCCAGAGGACTCTGCCCTAGAGAGGGTGGGGCTGCTGTCTGGCGTCGCGTCTTGCCGCGCACCCACAGGAGTCTCAGGGACGCAGTCTGCCACAGGTGGGGCTCAGGTGGCTGCTCAGCCCTGCCCAGCCTTGGGACTCACTCTGCACACACGCAGCAGACACTCCCACTTCTCTGCCAGCCACAGACCGTCACTCACCCGCGCCCTCCGCCTCTCGGTATCTCCACTCTCCCAGCTTCATGGGCGAGGCGAGGCCCTGCGGACAACACGGTCCATTCCCTGTGACCGGCACGCACTACGCCCAGGCCATGGGGACGGGACTCGGAGTCACTCACGTCAGTACCTTTCGATGTGTGACAGCACTACTGGGTGCGTGGGAGACAGACAAGGCACCAGGCCGGGCATGGGACAGTAGAGTGATCACACCGCCATCCTACTGCCCTGTGAGCTCACCGGGCATCGCAATGGCAGCCCTAGGAGGCAAGGATGGCATTGCACACAGAGGAGTTAGATAAAGCCAGAGAGCACCCGGACCAGCTAAGCAGCGGAGTTGACGACGGCCGACACGTGTGGCCTCACTGGAGCCAGTGCCGCGGTTCTCGCAGTCCGGTTCCTGGATCAACCTGGGAACTTGTCAGAAATGCAGGTTCTTGTGCCGCCCCACCCCCACCCCCACCAACCCAAGTGGTCAGGAGCTGGGCCGGGCCAGTGATCTGTGCCGAGTGACCCCACCCAGGGCTGCTGCACCGCACAAGTTTGGAAACCACCGAGCAGTGAGGAATTTTACAGACAAGTGCTTTCAAGACTGTTTGGGGGTTTTGGTATCCTCAGAGGTGTTTGTAAAAGATCATTCAGGGACTACCTTGTTGGTTTTAAAAATTAATATTCTGGGTAGGATGAGGGTGTAGGTAGGTAACGCCCTTGCTTGGTATTCATGGGTTCCAGGGTTTGGGCCCCAGCACACACACACAAAAAAAACTTGAAAATTAAAAAAATATATTCTACTCATTACAAATTCAAAACACCAGGCTTCTGTAAGCCTGTACATTGAATCTATGGCTATGAGTATTTTTGCTTATAAATTGGCTATATTTTTTAAAGTACTTAATTAGATTCCATTGAGTACTTTAAGTGTACCAATGGATTTAATATTTTGGGGTTTTTGTTTGTTTGTTTTTGTTTTGTTGCTGGGAATCGAACTCAGGGCCTTGTGCTTGCAAGGTAGGTACTCTAATCACTGAGCTAAATCCCCAGCCTCGATTTAATATATTTGATTCCTTAAGCACTTTTCAAAACCTTCCCAAGTACTTTTTCATGAATTCTTATACACATACTAAATTGAACTTTAAAATATGTCAAATCTTAGTTCTCATGGGCTGGGGATTTAGCTCAGTGGTTAGAGTGTTTGCCTTACAACCACAAGACCCTGGGTTCGATCCCCAGCACCAAAAAAAAAAAAAAAAAAAAACTCAGTTCTCTTAAACAGTAACAGTTTGTTTACAAACTTAGTAAAATTCCCTAAAAACTTTCAAATTAAAATTTGGCCAAAATGGCTGGTGGAGGTGCAGCTGCCTTTAATCCCAGCTACTCAGGAGGCTGAGGCAGGAGGATTATAAATTTAATACCAGACCCTTAGCAAGGGATGCAACTTGGTAGTAGAGTGCTTGCTTAGTGTACATAAGGCTTTAGGTTCAATCCCTAGTACCACACACACACATACACACACAGTTAAGGTGATAAATTTCATGTTGTGTGTATTTTACCATAGATTGGAAAAAAAAAAAAAAAAGATCTAGCCAAGCACTGGGGATTTAGCTCAGTGGTAGAGCGCTTACCTAGCAAGTGCAAGGCCCTGAGTTTGATCCCCGGCACTCCCCCCGCAAAAAAAGATCTGGCCATAGTTGATGTTTTAGTTACTTTTCTCTTGCTGCTGAGACAAAATACCCAACACCCAAAGTTAAGGGAGGAAAGTTTTATTTGGCTCACGGTTTGTAGCAGTTTCAGTCCACAGTCGGATCCTGGCGTGGCAGACAGGCAGAAGGCAGCATGGCAAGCAAGGGAAGCAAAAAGGGCAGTAGCTTCTTTCTGTCCCTTGTATCTTATCCAGGCTACCTGGTTTTAGGTGGGTAGCACTCCCTCCCTTAATCCCAGCACCCTCAATCCTAGTTCCACAAGGATGTAATTTGCTGGGATCACATCCTGATCCCAGCAGAACTCTGCCAATCCAATCCATGACTGATTTAATAATCACACACTCTAGATCTAGCCGCCTCTGAAAACACCCCACCTATGACTACATGAGGCTTTGGGGGGACATCTAGACCCAAACCATAATAACTGATTACCCAATTCATGTAAAATCTGAATCACAAAGTCCTTTTTTTGGATGATGATAAGTTATTTTAAATATCTAAAACCTGTAAGATACAAAATATACAAATATACATGGATTTCCAATATAATACAAGACAAAAAGGGGCCAAGCACCCTGACAGGCTGAGGTTTGAGCCCAGCCTGGGTAACATCGATTTAGACACTGTCTCAAAATTCTAAAAAGGTGGGGAGGGATGTAGCCAGTGCCACAAAAAAAGTACTTTGTCACCCTAGCACACTGGCAGCACCCACCAGATGCAGAGTGCTGCAGGCTGCGCTTTGGCCGGGAAGGAGACATTGATTTCTCTAGCACGTCGGCTGAACTCCCAAATCACTGTGCTGATAGAGACTTGGGGGCCCCCTTCCCCTGCACGTGGGGCGGTGGCTTCGGCCCAGATCCCTGGGGCAGAGACAGAAAACCTAGGTCTAGGTCTGCCCCAGTGGAGCGCAGGGCTCCCTTCCCTATCCAGCCTCATCCTATCTCACCCAGTCTGCACTGCTTTCTTCACGCCTGCCCATTCCTGCCCCTGGCTTCCTGGTCCACCTGCTTGGGGCTGGTGTGAGCTGGGCTGGTGGAGAAGCATTGTCCGGAAGGGAGAGCCGAGAACTGATCTCGGGAGGACCCCTGGTGTGCATTGAGGGGACGTTTACACACAGGAACAACCAGCTCCAGTCACCCAGGGATGTGTGCCAAACACAGAGGTCTGAGACATCTGCAGGGCACATCTGGGACACGAGCTGGTGCTGGAGGGGCCGTCCATGGTCCCAGCTGCTGGGCCAGGAGAAGGTGGGAGGGGCCCTTATAAAAGCAGACACCCTTTAATCCGCACACTGCTCTGCCGAGCAGCTGCTGCTGTTATAAACTCATGTTATGGACGGAGAAACAGAGGAAGCTCGGTGAGGGGGCACTGAGTTGCCCAAAGGCTCAAGGGAAAGAAAAGAAACAGCAGAGGGAGCCGGTTTCCCCTGCTCTGGGGTCCAATGGGATTGATTTCCTGCTGCTCACAGGTTGAGGGGTGGGAGAGCTCGGGTTGGAATTCCGCTTCTGTCGCTAAGCCGGTGGGTGCTCTCGGCAGGGTGTGTGACCGGAAGAACCAGGCCTCCTGGGAGAGCCGCAGCCAGCGGGAGACGCGGCCTGCGCTCTTGTAAGCACTCTGTGTGTCTCGGTTCTTCCCTTCACCACAGCCTGGGCTGGCGGCAGCCAGCACTAATGTCATTACTGTGGCTTTACTGATCCAGACGTGGGGCAGAGAGCAGCAGAGTGACTTCCCCAAGGTCGCATGGCCAGGAAGTAGCAGAGCAGAGCCCAGATCCCCGCCGGCAGCTCTGTGGTGCCAACAGTCGGCACTTAGGCAGCGCCTGTCTGACGCACCGACTCCCTGAACCAGAGTTCGTGGGTGGAACCCACGGTCACCGATGCTGTGACACCGTTTATAGGGCCCCCGGGGCAGGCAGGGTGTGCCTCTGCCACCCGGGAAGCCCTTTGAACATCTTGCATGAAAGTAAGAAGCGCTTCTCCAGCAGCCCCTGCGCATTACAAGTTCCTAAGTTCTCTATAAAAAGCCTGCTGGAGTTGAGAGACTTGTAACAGGCGGAGGTGTGCTCTGGAGACTAAGAATAGTGGCGGGGGCCTGACAGGAGAGCTTTCTGGTGACATCAGCTGGAAGCAGCCACCGCGTCTCCTCCTCCTCCTCCTCCTCCTCCTCCTCCTCCTCC
>PVJO010030626.1:0-15262 GCA_004026905.1 Hystrix cristata | reverse complement strand
CTGGCTGCAGCAAGACTCAAGAGGACCGGGGGGACGCGGGCCCTGGGGGACCATCAGGGACATGTGCTCCCCCACACTGGGGACAGAACCCCAGGATCCAGCTCCGGACTCAGCCCAGCACCCTGAGCTGCCACGCGCCTGGGCCTCCTCTCGGGCCAGGGAGGTGCCCAGGCTCTGCCAGGGGGCGTGCAGCGGCTGCCTCTGTCCTGGCCCACACTGGACCTCCAGACAGGCACAGCTGACAGGCACTGGGAAGCCACATCTGGCCCCGTGCTCGCCTGGAATTTACCTTTGGGGGTGACAAGCCTGGGAAAGGTCACAGGTCACCAAGGGTTGCAGGTGTGGTGCTGCATTCCCAGGTTGGCCAGTTCCCAGCACCCAGCGGCTCGCTTTCATCTGATTTCACCCACACTGCAGTCCGTTTTGGAACGAAGCAGGATGCACATCAGCGACTCGGCACAGAGAGGCTGAGTGGCCTGCCCTGCCCAGGGCTGCTCACCACAGGGCTTTGGGGTACGGAGGGGTGGGGACGCTCTGTCCCAGCTCCTGGGAAGCAGCGCTGGAGCCCCAAGCTCTGAAGGGCAGAGAGGAGTGGGTGGAGGGGAGGCCATGGGGGGGGCACAACTCCATGTAGGGGTGCACGTGGGCAGAAGAGGCAGGGACCAAGATGGGCCAGGCAGGAACATCAGCCGAGCACAGCCTGAAGGCCAACATGTAGCACCTGTGGGGTGCAGACCTAAACCAGGCATAGTGGTGACTCCCATAACTCCAACTACTTGGGAGGCTGAGGTAGGACAGTCTTAAGGCCTCCCTAGAATTCCCAGGCTAGGGAGTCAGTGCCACCACGTTTCTGTGTGTGCTGCCAGCCTCTGACATCTACTGGGTGCCAGCCAAGTCTCACCAGCCCTGACTCGGGCCTGAAACACTTCCGCACGGTGGCTGAGCACCTAGATTTGAGTCCCTTCTCCCGGCTTCTGCTCTCTCCTGTGGGGGTGAGGGGTGGAGGCTGCAGATGCTCTGGGGGTTCTGGGGGCTACTTGGCATGTTGGAGCATCCTGTAGAGTGCAGCCCTGCCACCCAAGAGACATCTGAGCCCCAGAGGGCTGAGTCCTGGGTGGCATCAGCGAGCCAGGTGCCACTGCCAGGCCTGGCAGCAGCAGAGATGGATTCTGGCAGCAGTGGGCAGCGGTGATGCCAGAGGACCCAGGGACGAAGCCCCCTGTGTGGCTGCCATGTCCCCTCCTCGCTGCCCTCAAGCCTGGGCCACTGTTGGCTCGGTCGCGATCGCACAGCCATGGTGAGGGCCACGAGGTGATCCCAGGTGCCTTCTGCCTGCACCCACTCCTGGGAGGCCTCAGTCCCCGCAGGTCTGGTGGTTCCAGTCCCAGGCAGGGGCAGTCGAGGTCACCCAGGGAACCCAGGGACACTATGGCCAGGCTGGGCAGAGGAGGCTCCGAGACACCACAGGCCAGGAAGGAAGTGGACTCAGGAGGGCAGGTGCCCAGTGCCTCAGTTTCCTACCTTGTCCCCAGCAGCCTCACCTCTGGGACAGAGTCCAGGCCCCACGACATTTGCTGGCAGCAGACCAAGCCCAGCGCTGTGGACAGGGCCGAGTCAGGGGGCTGGGGGTCCTGCCGCCACCATCCCAGGGCTTGGCCGACCACACAGGGGTCGCTAGTGTGCAGGTGGCAGGCTGCTCCCACAGGAATGAGCGGAAACCCAAGGACAGCAGGAGTGAGCACAGCCGTGGTCCCACTCCAGCTCCCTCACCCACAAGAAGACATGGTTTTGCTTTGCTTTTGTTTTTGTGACAAGATCTCACTATGTAGCCCAGGTCGGCCTGGAACCCCCCATCCTCCTGCCTCAGCCTCCTGAGTTCTGGGATTATCACAAGGCTGTGCCGCTGCCCCCAGCTGTCAGATGATGTTCACCAAGCACCCAGTACCTGTGGAAACTCAGCTGGGCGGAGGGGCAGCAGGCGCCCAGCAGACAGACCTGCGACTCGGCAGGGCAGGCACTAAGAGGCGGCCAGGAGAGCCCGGCAGAGGTTCCCAGGGGCATCTGGGGGCCAGAGGGGGACAGGACAGCATGGGGGGGGGACTTGAGGAAAAGTGGGACCAGACACCTTGGAGACAGGAGGCCCAGGATCTAGGTCCCTTCTGGCTCCTTGTTTTGGTTTTCACAGGCTGAGCATCAAGGTCCTGTGAGGGCTGTGGGCAAATTGGTCGCAACTAGGCAGGGTCCCAGTCTGTCCTGGGGCATCGTTTTGATCAAAAGGGTCCCCAAGGTATTGAGACGAGGAAGTGCTTATTTGTCTCTGTCCCTTCCTGGCACCCATGTCCCAGGCCCTGGGAACCTCAGTGGTGCACGGAGCTCCGAGCGCTCAAGGGCAAAGACTCCTGGGAGAGCGAGAGGGAAGGCATAGGGATGGCTGGGGCAGGAGAGGAACAGGGTCAAGGACAAAGGGACATGCTGACCCTCAGAGGCCCAAATGAGAAGGGGCCCCAACCTCCTGATGTGAGCAGCCAGGTGGCTGGTGGGGGGTGGTGCACCTCCACCGCGGCCTGGACCTCAGCAGCCCCACGCAGCCCAGAAGCCACCCATGTGGGGCTGGGTCCTGGCCCAAGGTCACCTGGGTCACATAGCTGCTGCCATGTCTGGCCCCACATCTGCTGTAAGTCACTCGCCCCTTGGCTGGGACACAGTGGGCAGGTGGTGGGACAGGGCAGAGGGGGCCTCCTGCCTGGGGCACAGAGGGGAAACCGAGACCAAGGAGGTACATGGAACCTGCACAAGTATGGGGCTGAGGTGGGCAGATGCTGCCATGCTGACCACTGGGCCTCAGACACAGCCGGTGCTAGGTGTGGGACATGGGCGGGGGTGAGGACAGCACCCAGGGGTGCTAGAGGAGGACAGCTCAGTTCCACCCACCTCGCTCAGCCGCATGGCTCTGCAAAAGTGACCGGTTGGGAGGAGAAGCACAGTGGGGGACCTGGGCTGGCCGACTGCCAAGCCACCAGGGAAGGCCCAGGGGGCAGATCAGCCAGGGAGCCCGGACTCTGTCTCTTTCGCGGCTGGGAGACCTTGGGCAGCCACTCCCATGGGGCCTCAGTTTCCCCTAATGCAGCACGGGCGATTCAGCTCACAGCTCACAGCTCACGGCTGCTCCAGGTGTGCACAGTGCTACACAGGAGCAGAAAACCGGCCGAGCGCCCTCCAGCCTGCCAGGGTCTGGCAATCCGGGAGGCAGGGCAAGGACGGGTCCCTGTCTCAGGACGCCGTGGTCCAGGGAGGACAGGGCCCAGGACAGAGGCCACGGCAGGTGCCGGGAGGCAGACCTGAGCCCGCTGGGCCTGTGTGGGCCCTCGGGGTTGGGGGAAGGGAACCCCCACAGAGGCACCGCAGTGAGCGAGGGGCTCCAGGCAGACTCAGCGAGGGGAGTGGGCTGGGCTCCCCTCGCTCAGGCTCCACACTGTGCCCCCGGAGCCCCCGTGGGCTGTAGATCAGTCCAAAGCTGCCCTACACTCAAAGCTGCCAGTTTTCTCGGGCTCAGAGCCTCCCTCAGGTAGAATCCCGGCCCCAGGGCCCCTCCTCCTGTGAGGCCGGGTCCCTCTTCCCCACACCCCGACCACAGGTCCTGGAGGCAGAGCTTCCAAGCCCCCAGGCATCTAGCAGCACATGCTGTTCTCCCTTTCTACCCGGCAAACTCTGACTCATCTGTAGAGACCCAACCCTGACAGCCTCCCGCCCTCTCAAGCAAAGCCACTGCTTCCTTCTCCCAGACCAAGGGGACCCTCAAACCTCAAACTCAGGAGGGAAGGTGGCTTTGCGGCCTGGGACCATAAGTATAGTCACGGGGTGTGGACAGAACTTGGGAGTCTCACCCAAGAAAGAGTAAACGTGTGGCAGGAGACGAGCAAAGCGGTCCCCAGCGCTGAAACGTCTGTATTTTGAAAAAGAAGCCAGGAAACACCTCACCATGCGGACTCCTCACTGACCGCGGCGGGTGCTGGTGCGACCCCCTCCCAGGGCTGCGGACCCGGGAAGGCAGCCCGGAGTGGCTGCCCGTCTCCATCACCAGTGGCGCGCCCCCAGCAGGCTGCCTCACTTCTCTGTTCTCCGTGTCCTACCCCAGACCCTCCAGACAGGGCAGAGGCGCCCTCTCAGGGCTGCAGGAGAGTGAGCGAGGGGTGGCACTGCCCAGTGTCCCGGCCACCTCCGCTGCTCCCCCAGCCCCGGGTATTCACGGCCTGAAGCGTGGCGCTTTCCAATCCGCCCTGCCCCTCACCTGCCCAGCTGGGGGCCCAGCGTCCTCCCCCGGCCCCCCCCAGGCCAGTGTGGACTGGGCAGCCCAGAGCCAGACCCCGCAGGGGACACTGGATGGACAGAGACCAGGAAAGGGCCCGAGAGAGAGAGAGAGAGAGAGAGAGAGAGAGAGAGAGAGAGAGAGAGGCAGGGAGGCATGGCCCAGACAAAGAGACAGGGAGGGATGGGGATGGGGGGGAAGGGAGACCAGGGGCCCCTGACACCGAATCTGGGACCTCGCCCCCTCCCGCCCCTCACTGTACCTTTGGGCCTCTGCCTGGCCACGCCCAGCCTCCACTTAAGTGACACCGCCAGCATCTTGCCTGCTGCCCGAGGGGCGGGCAGGTCAGGTCAGGAGTGTCCTAGGCAGCCTTGGCATGGGCTCAGGCTCAGGAGCTGGCTGCCGCTTCTGCAGGCCCTGTGCCACCTCCCCTCCTCCATCCCTCCCGCCCTCCCGGGTTGCTAAAATAGACCATCCTCCCTCCGGAGCTGAGCCTGCCAGCCTTGCCCTCCTCCCCTGCACGCAGCCTCAGCTCTGAGGGCCCTGCAGCCCTGCAAGTCCTCTTCCCTGGAAAGTGCTCACCACACCTCTGCTGCCACCCATACTGCCCATCTTCCCGGCCGCAGCCCCCCTACCTGGGGTGCACTGGCCTGCAGCCACCCTCCTACACCCCAAGAGGGACCCAGTGTCCTTCACTCGGACCCCCATCCCAGGACCGAGCTGGAAACCACACACAGCGTCCCCCTCCAACACACACAGGTCGCTTCCTGCGCTCACGCTGAGGGCCAGAGGTTGAACTCATCCACAAGGCACAGTCACAGCACCACGGGTCCCAGTTTTAGTGAGAATGGAAGCAAAAACTAAAGCACATATTAGCACACAGGCCTTGATTAGGGTGAGAGAAGCCAGAACGAGGGTTTGGCTTGAGGGGCAGGAAGAGCTCTGACAAAGAGGATCCAGAGTCCTGTGCCTGGCTCTGGGCGACCGCGGTCCTGAGGGGCCGGGGATTCAGGGCTGGCCCCCCAGGGCTGCCCCGCGCACCACCAGGGAAGAGGCCCGGGCTTACCAAGTGAGGGACGGTCCGTCTCCACCTCTGGTCACCTGTTGGGCATCCCTGGCCCGGGGTTGGGGAACAAGTCACGGGCTAAGCAGAGGCCACTCTAAATCCCTGGCTGCTCAGCAGAAACACAGACCGTGGTCTGCACATGTCTCAATGAAGGCCAGGAGTGAAAGTGTCCTGTGTCCCCGACGGCGTCATGACGGGGTCAGCTCGGGAGGTCCCGGAGCATGCTCAGAATACCATGCTGCACCCACTTAGCCACCTGATGTGGACACAGGCGTGCAGCCCACTGGACACCAGCCCTGAGAGGCGGGCAGCGTGGTGAGTGGACACGCTGAGCTAAGGGCAACTTGTGGCCCGAGCGCGTCGGGGCCTCTCAGAATGCAGACTGGGACGAGAGTTATTTCTGAGCAGACAGAGTGACACTGCTGCCATCTTGGAATCCTGGCCACAGTGACCACAGGTGACAGAACCATGGCTACTGTCATGCATTTCATACGTGTCAGGGACTGTCTGCCTGTCCCCTTGGTCGGGCTCCAGAACAGTGACGGGGTCTTCTGTCCTGTGTCCCAGCAGGTGGCCCGGGCCAGGCCTGAGCAGGCGCCTCCTCAGGCCTGGCCTCCGCAGCTGCCCTTTCATGGCCAGGGCCTTTGAGGGCCCCATAGCTGCGTTCCGCAGGTGCTCACCACTCACTACGCACCCGATGGCCCCTCTCTGACCTCCCGACCTTGTTCCTGAGGTGGGCAGGGCAAGTGCATTACCCCTGGGAGATCGGGAGGGGACCCCACCCCTCCCCCTTCCTCCATGCCCCTGTGGCCAGTGATGCGTGCACCTGATACACTCGCGGACATGGCCACCAGGAGGGCAGGCTGCGGGAGACCCACAGCAAGGCCATCGGGGGAAGTGGAGGCCTCCTTCCTCAGCCTCGTGGCTGTCTCTGCCAGTGCAGACCCTCCCAGGAAGCAGCGGCTCTCAGGGCCACACGGGACACTGCACCTGAGGGCTCCCTGCTCCTTCTGGGGACATGAGGACACAGGACTGAGGGTAAAAGAGACGCCCGGGCTCCTGCTGGACAGCAGTGCAGGGTAGGAGGCGACCTGGGTTCAGAGCTGGCTCCCTGCCTACTGGGCCTGTGTTTTCCCACTGGCTGCCGCGGCTCACAGCCACACACAGCCCTGCGTTAAGGCAGCCACGGTAGGTACTCGGTACTGACAGGCTCTGCAGGGGGCCCGACCTTGTGCCAGGAAACGGGCACTGAGGCAGGAAGGCTGGGACTTGTGTGCCCTCCGAGAACGCCCTTCTAACCCTCAGCATCCCCCAGTGAGTCTCGGGTCCCGGCCTGGGAGAGGCCTGGGTGGCAGGGCTGGTCGGCAGAGTCTGCAGCCGGGTCCCCGAGGCCAGGCCGCCCCCACCTCCTGCCCATCTGTGAGGAGGGTCAGCCATGCAGCAGGGACTGGGGCACAGGGGTCAACCAGATGCCCTCGTCTGCCGCTGGCAGAGGACGCCTGGCCCCATGGGGGAGGATGCCCAGCGCCACAGCAGACCCACATGGAGGGGCCCAGTGGCCATGCTGCTTGGCCTGGTGTGGCCAGCTGTGCTGTCCCTGGGCCACTCTGGTCACTGTCTAGTTGTGGGACTGATAGCACTGCTCGATCTGATGGGCCTCAATTTCTGTGCCTGCTTGAACTTGTGGTGATCCTCCTGCCTTGGCCTCCCGAGTGCTGGAACTACCTCCCAAGCTCAGTGCCAAGGGAGTCCTGGGCTGTGAGGACAAAGGAAGTCACATGAACACAAACCCCTCAGTGACCGCACACAGCATACGCTCAGTCACTGTGTGTGAGCAACGGGAGATGGTGCTCTCGGGGAGCAGAGCCGTGCTGGAGTTGGGATAGGGTGAGACGATGCTGCCACACGTCAGGCTCTGTACACACACGGTGCTCAGCAGGCCTCCTCTCCCCACACGCAGCCCGATCTCTTCAGATCCCCAGCTCTGGAGCCGCCCTGCAGGCAGGGGCTCAAACACAGGACTGAGCCCCCTTGGAAGCCACACAGGGCCCAGAATCCTGCTGCCCCCACACCGGCCTCAGCCTCACAACCCCGGGCCTGGGTGCAGCTACCCTGCCTGCGACTGGTCAGAGCCACCTTTCGCCTCCTGCTCTGCTCCTTCTTGGGTCTCAGTGACATTTATGACTGCCGCCTGGCCGGCCCCAGAATCTCAGAGTCTCTGCAGGAAGGGCCGGGCACCTCCTACTCCACGCCAAACAGGCAGGCAGAAGCACTCACTCGTGGGAGTAGAACCAGGCCACACCCGGAGGGACAGGGACAGGTGCCACAAAGAAACCACGGCCACCCCAGCAGGGAAGCAACCAAGCACAGCAGGGGTAGGGGGCATGGTGAGTAACCTTCGCCCTGGAAGGACCCCAGCTGATGATGACCCCGGCCAGCACACGTGGGGCCCGGGTGGGGAGGGAGGCGGACACAGCCAGCCCCACATTCCAGCCTGCAGATCTGGGGCAGCCTGAGCTTCAAAAGCAGAACGGCCGCGCTTCTGTGGAGTACCCGGTGGTAGAACGCAGAAGAAAACCCACCGGCCCTTTCAGAGCTCACTCAGGCTCCAGCTGGCTCTCCAGCAACAGACAAAGGAGGAAACTAAGTAATGCCAGCAGGGAGGTGACAGGGCTGGGAGCCCCGGTGGCTGTGTTGAGGGAGCAGGAGGGGCTGGCACGGACCCCACGCAGGGCCCCAAGTGACACTCAGAGCTGAGACACAGGAAACCTGGACACCCGAGTGACAGGCCTGAGGCAGACCCACCTTCACGCCCCAGAGCAGGGGACAGTGACTCCTGGGCACACAGTGACTCCTGGGACCGAGGTGGGTCCAAGACCATGACAGTGACGTAGGGACTCGAGGTTCGCTCCCAGGGGCTGCCGCTGCCATCAGAGCCGACACAGGTGCTAGGGGAGAGCCCCCGTGCATGGTAAGGGCAGCGACGGTGCCAGGCGGGGAGACAGGGGCTGTGTGCTCTGCACGGCGTTGCACAGAGCTGCACCTCTCTGGGTTAGGGGCTGGTGCTTCGAGGTCCAACGGGTCATGCCTCAGTTTCCCCATTGATACCATGAAGGACTATGACTGAGGACTCCATACCACAGTCTGGTCCTTGCCTGCACTACCATGGGGAGGAGGTGGCACCCCAAGAGATGGGGCCCGGGAGGTCTCAGGTCCGCAGGGTGCGCCCTGGCAGGGAACTGCGGGATGCCAGGCCTGGGCCTTTCAGTTTCCGGCAGCCACGAGGTCCCATGTGCTGTCTGCCACGTGAGCGCTTCAGGCCTGGCAGACAGTCTCCCTCCTATCTGCTGCCGTCTCCAGGGTCTGTCACAGGACAGAAGGGAGGGTGATGGGCCCTGGCCCAGTCCCCAGGGTGCCTGTGGGTACAGGGCAGGGGAGGCGTCCCACACACCATCAGGGCACCCACAGGGATGCACTTTGCTGGGAGCAGAACTCGACACTCAGCAGGCCACGAGCTAAACGTGATCACAGGGCATCACCCAGCTATGAATTACAGTCCCCTGAAATGAAGGGGGGATGCTGACACTGCCTGGCCTCACAGGGCACCAGGTGGTGTCCTCGCTTCTGGCCTCAGAGTCCCCGGATGGCCAGGCGGGAGCAGCTGGGAAGACCACAGGAGGAACGCCCCACCACACCACCTCGAGCCCCCAGCATGTGTGTCCTCGGGGCCCCGGCAAGAAACAGGTGCTTCTGCCAGTGTTCCCACCCTCCTCTAAGGCAGCACCCGGGGATGTTGGAGGCCCCCCACGGCTACCTCACGTCGCGTCCTCAGCCGTTCTGAGCCCCGAGCCGCTCTGGGTGTGGGGAGCACAGGGCGGGCAGAACCCCTGTCCCGAAGCCCCGGCTGGACTGCTCCCCGTAAGGACAAGAGAAGGGCAGGGAGGAAGCAGTCGGGCGGTCGGACACGCTGGCTTGGGCACCTGCCAGCCTGCTCCCTCCTGGAGCCCGGAGGGCAGAGGAATAGCCAGGAGCCGGGTGCAAGCAGAGGGGTCAGGAGGAGACATGACTCACTTGCTGTCACCTCCAAGAGCTGCTGGAAGGAGGACCACAGAAGTCCCTCCCCATGGGGCTCTGGGGACAACAGCATTACCAGCACAGAGAGCCACACACGACACAGTGTGAGCAGGAGCCACTGCAAGGCAGGGGTGAGGTCCGCGGGTCAGCGGGCGTTAGGGACGCACCTGGCGAACCGCAGCAGGCTGGCCAGCCCCCCACAGGGCCAGCCCACCTTGGGGCCCATTTCCCACACGGAGCTCAGGTCATCTGCACAAGGTCATGCTGCCCCCAGGTGGCGGAGGCTGACCTGGAACCCAAGATGCCCCTGCCGGGCCCTGGGCCTGTTTCTCCCCGGAGAGGGAAGGAGGAGGCTGGGTGGCTGATGATGGCCAACGTGGGAGGACTCTGAACTTGACCGTTGAACTTGCCCTGAGAGTGGTGGCAGCCACGACGGTGATGTCAGACGTGACTTTTCCTGGTGCTGTTGGCTGAGCGCAGCAACACCCCAGCAGTTGGCAAACACCCGCCCCTTCACTGCACGTTGACTGGCCACGTCACAGCCCTGCTCTCCTCTCAGGACGGCGGGTCAGGGCCCAGCACAGGTGGCAAAGACGCCCAGGTGCAGGCCCATGAGGACGTGCTCTTGGGCAGGAGTCCCATCGATCACACTTACACTGCTGATTTCAGCACCTCCCGCATTGCTGCCCTCTCTGCTTCCCAACGTCGCTTTCCCAGAGATCTGGTCTTTCCTCATTGAAATTGGCAATGAAGACCCGACTCGTCAGTCACGTGCTGCCGCTTGCGGGTTGCTTCGCTGTGGCGATTCCCTGTCCAGTCAGGGTTACTGTCAACTCCAGTTCTCTCAGTGAGTTCTAAAGACCTTGACGTTGGCTCGGCAATCCGACCCCTCGGTAGACATTTAGATCAACAGCTGTTTTTAACCCAGCCAGTTGTGGCCGACGTCAGTTTTATTTTGTGTTGAGTACTCTGCTGGCGGAGCTCATGATAGATCGGCTCAGAGACAAAACGTCTGTGTTTATTTCTTAGGAAATCCAGGAGAAAATGAGACATGTCTTTAAATCAGAAAGAGAAAGGGAAGCCAGGCGTGGTGGCGCATGCCTGTAATCCCAGCACCTGGGAGGCTGAGGCAGGAGGATCACCATGAGTTTGAGGCCAGCCTGGACTACACAGTGAGTTCAGGGTCAGCCTGGACTACAAAGTGAGACCCTGTCTCAAAAACAAAAAAGAGAGTAAAGAGAGTGGAAGAGAGAGAGAAAGGGAGGGTGAGGACAAAGAGACAGAAACCAGTCTGAGCCCAGCAGGGGTGACAGGGAAGATGCGTGGAGGCACAGGCAGAGACAGGCGTGCGGGCTGGGTTGGCTCCAGGGTTCCTGTCGGATCTTGGTCCCGGGCAGCCATATCAAGATGCTGGGCCTGTAGTGGGTGAGACCGGTGGCAGGCACCGGTCGGGGCACTGGGACACCGTGGGTGTCGAGGTGTCCTGAAGAGCTGCCCTGGCCCTCCCTGGCTCCCCAGCTCGCCTGTGACTGCTGCCCACCGTCCCACCACAGTGACCCCGCTGCCCCAAGGCCTTCGCAACAGCCCTGGGCCCCCCGAGCTGGGCGCCAAGGATTCCCTGTCCTTCGCAGGCGACTCGGCCCAGGGAAAGCAGATGAAGGCGTTGGGCCCCGGGGCTGAGTCCTGGGGAAGAGGCGGCCGGGGTCCCGCCAGCAGCACTGTCTCAGCTGGGAGGGTGGCGCAGGTTCAAACTGCCCCTTCCCAGATGCCGGCCACTGTGGCAGCGGGAGTCGGACAGCACAGCCTGGGTGTGACAGGATGGTGTTTCCCAATGAGGTTGGTTTCAGCCAGGGGACACTGAGAAAAGCAGCTGAACGCGGTGGCCCTCGCCAAGCAGTGGACGGCCCGAAGGGGAAAGAGTTTTCAGAATGCAGCATGGAAACCTGCTGGAGCCTGCAGCCTGCCGCTCCACAGCAGTGAGCCAGCCAGACAGACAGACAGGCAGGCAGGCAGGCAGGCGAGATCGCCCCTACGCATGGAGGCCCCACAGCGGACACCGCTCATCTCTGCCCATCTGGTAAGTGCCCCAGCTTTGCTCTGTGTCGAGGGCCGACCTTGCCTCTGGCCAGGCATAGCCAGGTCTGCCCATCAGTACGGTCTCTTTCTCGCTGACATCAGAGGCCCTGCTGTGCCTCTGCTCCCCGCTGCCCGAGTTGCCTGCTTGTGACAGTTGCTCGAGTCTTGGCCTGTTTTCTGCGGGTTTGTCTTCTTGCTTGTTTATAGGATCTCTTTATGTGTTGTAGATCCGGCCCTTTGTTGACTGCACAAGCTAAACACAGCTGCCAGGGAGGCACAGGAGGACAGGACTTGGTTACACCAGGATGGCACCGAGGCCCTTGCAGACAGCGCAAGTCTCTGGGCCTCACACGGGTCACAGGGTCCAAGCACCCCGAAGAAAGCGGGAAGCCTGTGCGGGGATGGGGGTGGGGTAATGAGTTCCCACCGTGTCACCTGCCTCACAGCACTGTCCTGATCTTGCTTCCTGTACCCATCACCTGTCCTTGCTGCACGGTAGTCTGTGGACGCTATGTGTGGCTGCCTCACTGGCTGGAAAGAAGGCCTCAGGGCCCAGGCCTGGCCACCACCCAGTCCCCAGGACCCCAGGCAGGCCTGGCACCCCAGAGCAGGACCATGGCAGTCGTGGCAGGGCCCACGCTGCACCTCACATGGGAGACCCCAAGGTCAGGAGGACAAGGTGTCAGACTCTCCACGGCCCGTGGGGCCCTCTGCAGGGTTCGATCAGCTGACTCAGCCAGTCTCTGCTGGAGCCTTGTGCTCTGATCCCAGGCTTAGTGGACCTGTAGCAGAAACAGGGCTAATGCAGGACTCCGGCTCTGCAGGCCCGGGACCCACACCTCGAGGACACTCAGTCCCTCACCTGCCTGCATCCTGGCCTGCACTACAAAGGAGGTATTTTATGGATATTTGCCTCGCGTATTTGTCAGGAAGAGGTAAACAAATTAGCTGCCTGTCACCTGCAGCTTCAGCCCACGCCAGCACCTCCTTGGGCGCTGCCCACCAGGGCTGCAGCAGCAAAGCCCCCGTGACGGTGGCCATCTGTGAGGTTCCCTCCTCCCGTCACCCGCTTATGGATGAAGATGCTGTGGCTCAGAGAGGTCGGCTCACATGCACAGGGTCGGGGACCCGCGGGGCTCTGTGCCCTGCATGTGGAGAGCAGGGGGGACCCGCGCCCTTCCTGCTCCCAGCCCTTCTCTGCCAGAGAGTGACAGAGCAGCTGGCATTTGGATGGCATGGAGAATCAGATCCCCACTGAGCCCACCGTGAGACCCCATGACAGCGCCACACAACCCAACGCCACTCCAGGCTTTCGGGGAGACTGAGTCACACAAGGCAACCTCCCTTTCCCCCAGGGATGCCACCTCCCCACCCACCTATCTCCCACCATGCTCTGTGCGGGCAGCATCACATGGACTGGCTGCAGGGTTGTAGACTGCAGGAAGGAGAAAGGGGGGATTCGCCGCAGGGCTGAGCGCCCGGCTGGGCAGAGGGACAGTGGTGCCAGCCTTCCCGCCCCAGGTCTGCTCCCTGGGTCACAGGTGCGGGGAGGAGGCCAGCCCAGAGGGGAACGCGGGGAGGCCAAGGGGAGTAGCAAGACCCACAGGGCGTGTGGCTGAGAAGGGCGGAGAGCAGAGATGGCCAGAGCAGATGCTGTGAGTAGCAGGGCGCCCAGCTCGGGGGATGGGAAGGACTGGGAATTGTGGGCACTCGGGTGCTGCAGGAGGGACACAGTCTGGGGGTGCGAGAGTAAAGCATGCAGGAGGCTGTACAATGACAGCAGCAGCCAAGACCAACAGTGAAGGAGAGACGGGGAGGGAGGGCGCCCGGGCCAGGCATGGGTGGTAGAGGATGACATGGGTTCTTCTTGGTCTGTGGCCCTGCCAGCCGGATGAACCAACTGAAGCACCACACATGGTGTCTGGTAAGCCACTTAATCCAAAGCTCCCGTTACTTAATCTTTCCCTCTGGCTTTCTCATTTTGCTTGTTTTGTTTTGTTTTTTGAGATAGGGTCTTGCTACATAGCCCAGGCTAGCCTTGAACTTGCAGCGATCCTCCTGCCTCAGCCTCCCAAGTGTTGAGATTACAGGCGCAGGCCACCACGCCGGGCTTCTTTCATTCTTTTTCTCTGCTCCGGGAGCACTGAGCTGCACTGCAGCTCGCCTTCTTCATTTAGCAAGAGCAGAGGCTAGAGCCACATGTGCGTCAGTGCTGTGTGGGGGCCAGCAGGCTGTCACTGTCGATTGAGGTTGCTGTGTTACAGCATTAAGAACAGTTACACGCCCAGTCGAAACCGTGCGAGGGTTCGCAAAGTGGAAACATGGAATAGGGAGAATCGTGAAACTGGTCAGCAGGAAGGCAGAGTGTCCCCAAGCTGTGCAAAGCCACTTCTGTCCTGAGTCCGTCCTCGGCAGACCAGCTGGCCTTGGAGAGAGGGGCGAGGGCCTGGCTGCCGGTGGGAGGCCCCCAGGCCGTGCACAGCGTCACGGCAGAGAGGTGGGCCGCTGTGTGCTCAGTCTGCTCCTCCTCTTCTACAGCCACCGGGATGTGACCACGGAAGCCCCCTTGAGCTGGCCCAAACCCGTCCTTTCCAAAGCCCCACCTCAGCACTGCTGCCAGAGGCGGCTCCCACCCTCTGTACCTGCGGCTACGACCTTGGAGATGAGTGCCCAAGTAGGCAGAGTGGCCAGTGATATAAATGAAGGCGACCTAGGACTTCCTGGCTCCAAACCCCATAGCATCCAGACAAAAATCCCAAAGGAAATGGAGATAAAACACACACTAGACCAAATGGTTTGCCACATCACACCTGAGCATGGTCGGCCCTCCCTTGGTGCCACAGGGTCCTCTCTCTAGGGCGGCCGTGCCCACCCGGCACGTAGCAGACACTCATGTGTGGGCTGCCTGGTGCCTCAGTCTCTGTACTCAGCGCCCTGCTCCGCACCCACACACACTCTCTCCGATTCGCCTGTGAGTTACCCCACCTCTATCACACATGTACATGGAAATCCCGGGGCGCTGGACAGTGAACACCTCCAGGGGTGCTCCTGCTTTTCTGTGTCCTCCTCTGATCTTGGGGTAGAGCTCGCCGAGGTCCCAGCACCACCTCGCCCTGGCACATGGCTGGGACGCAGTCCTTGTGTTTAGAGGGACCCGGGTTCAGCCTGCTCCATACTCAGAACCAAACAGCAGCAGCCACAAACCGTCCAGCAAGGCCTGGCTCCTGGGTGCTCAGGGCCTGGGACACCCACCCCCCAGAACCCCAGAACCCTGAGGGCTGTGCCACGGCACCCACTCGAGAGGGGTGGCCGGGGGGAGAAACTGATAAATCCTCGGGCCTGCCTCGTGGTGATACCCAACACCCCCACCCTGGACGCCCGGCCTGCAGCCCGGTGTTGCGGGCCGGGAGGCTCCACAGAATTCCCACCTAAAGCAGGCCCCAGCCTGGCAGAGAGGGACAGTCCCTTCATTTGGTTGACGAGTGCTGTGTGAGGGCTACCTCCACAGGGACCTCCTGCGCCAGGGCAGCCGGGTCCCCAACCTCCGCACCCATCCTCACCGGGTGGCCATCCCTGTCATGCCCCTCTCCCCAGCGTCCCAGCCTTGGTGTTGCCACTGACCGGGGACCCTGGGCCAGCAAATCGCCCCAGTCTTCATCCTTTTAAAGTGTCGTAAATCCTAAGCCCAGCCCAGATTTGATCGGCCGCAGTGGACAGCGGTGCAGCCCTGTGTCTGCCTC
>PVJO010030625.1:0-15296 GCA_004026905.1 Hystrix cristata | reverse complement strand
CTTTTTCCAAATACTTGCGGGACATTCAGTAAGATATATCATATCCTGGGCCATGAAACAGCCCTCAATAAATTTAAAAGAATTGAAATACTATAAATATATTCTCTGGTCATAACAGAATCAAACAGAAAGATGATAGGAAAATATCTAAACATGGAAATTAAACAACACCCTCCTTTGTAATCCATAAGTCAAATGGAAGACTCAAAGGAATTATAAAACACATAGAACTGAATTAAAATGAAAACATAATGTTTTAAAACACATGGAATGTGGCCAATGCAGTGGTGAGAGGGAAATTTATAGCAATAAATGCTCATATTAGAAATGCTGAAAGTGCTGGGTATGGTGGTGCGTGCCTGTAATCCTAACATGCAGAAGTCTAAGGCAGGAGGATGGTGGGACTCAGCAAAAAAAAAAAAAAAAAAAAAAAAAAAAAAAAAAAAGAGGAAAGTTGTAAGTCTCAAACAAATAATGTAAGTTTCTATATTTAAAAACTAGGGACAGGTGTGCTGGTGCATGCCTATAATCCCAGCACTTGGGAGGCTGAGGAAGGAGGATCACTGTGAGTTCAAAGCCAGCCTGGGCTACATATTGAGTTCAAGGTCACCCTGAACTACACGGGAAGACCTTGTCTCAAAAAAATTAAAAAACCAAAAAACAAAACAAAACTAGATTAAAAAAAAGCAAGCAATCAAATAAAGCAAAAAGGATATACACACACACACAAAAAAAACAAAAACCCAAAAGCTGGGGATTTAGCTCAGTGATTAGAGTGCTTGCCTTGTAAGCACAAGGGCCTGAGTTCGATCCCCGGCACCACAAAAAAAAAAAAAAAAAAAAAAGGATATAATAACAAAATGAACAAAAAGCACTGACATTTAAAATAGGAAAATAATAGAGAAAAATTAAATAAGTGAAACGCTGCTTCTCTGAAATGATAGACTGACAAACCACTAACAAGGCTCATAAAAAAGAGAAAATAGAGAAGACATAAATTACTAGTATCAAGAATGAAGTGGGAGACTTGGTCAATATAGTTCTGGAAACATCAGCCAGAGCGATTAGACAAGAGAAAGAAATAAAAGGAACAGGGATAGGAAAGGAAGAAGTTAAATCATCATTATTTGCTGATGACATGATACTCTACATAAAAGACCCCCAAAACTCCACCAAAGACTCCAAGAATTAATAACCAAATTTGGTAGCATAGCAGGATACAAAGTTAACACTCAAAAATCAATAGCATTCCTATGCACAAATAACAAACTTATTGAGAAAGAAATTAGGGAAAAAAACACCTTTCAAAATAGCATCAACAAAAATGAAACACTTAGGAATCAATCTAGTGAAGGAGTGAAAGACCTGTAAGTTGAAAACTATAATTCTCTGAATAAGGAGATCAAAGAGAATATCAGAAGATGGAAAGGTACCCCCAGTTGTAGGAGAGGCAAAACCAATATAGTAAAAATGGCCATACTTCCAAAAACTGCTATACAGATTTAATGCAATCCCAATCAAAATACCAATAGCATACCTCACAGAACCAGAGAAAATAATCCTAAAATTCATACGGAACCAGCAGAGACCCAGAATAGCAAAGGCAAGGCGGGAGGCATCACAATCCCTGATTTGAAGTTATATTACAAAGCTACCATGATAAAAACAGCATAGTACTGGCAAAGAAACAGACTCAATGATCAGTGGAACAGAATAGAAGATGCAGAAACAACTCTAAGTGCACCCATCTACCTTATGTTTAATGAAAGAGCCAAATACACTCACTGGAAAAAAAAAGGTCCTCTTTAATAAATAGTGCTGGGAAAACTGGCTTTCCACATGCCAAAGATTGAACCTAGACCCATATCTCACCATGCCCTAAGCTAAAATCAAAAGGGATCAAAGATCTAAATATAAAAACAAACACTTAATCTGCTGGAAGGCAGAATAGGTAGAACTCTTGAAGACATAGGTGTAGGCAAAGAATATGAACAAAACCCCAATCACACAGGAAATATTACAAAGAATCAACTACTGGGATCGTATCAAATTAAAAACTTTTGCACAGCAAACAAAACTACTAGCAGAGTGAAGAGACAATTCACAGAACGGGAAAAAAATTGTTACCACCTATCCCTCAGACAAAGGACTAATATCTAGAAAATATAAAGAACTCAAAAAAATCAGATGGGGCTGGGGGTTTAGCTCAGTGGTTAGAGTGTTGGCTTGCAAGCACAGGCCTTGAGTTCAATCCCCAGAACCAAAAAAAAAAAAAAAAAAAAAAAAAATCAGATTCCCTCAAATTTAAAGACCCAATCTAAAATGGGCAGCTGAAATGAATAGACACTTCTCAGATGAAGAAGTAGAAACAGCAAATAAAAATATGAAAAAATGTTCAACGTCCCTGGTCATTAAAGACCTGCAAATTAAAACAACATTATGATTCCATCTCACTCCAGAAAGAACAGCTATCATCAAGAAATCAGCCAATAACAAATGCTGGTGGGGCTGTGGACAAAAACGTACCCTTCTCCACTGTTGGCTGAAGTCTAAACTAGTACTAAAACCATGATGGAAATCAGTACAGAAACTCCTCAAAAACCTAAAACTGGAGGTTCCATTTGACCCAGCTATTTTCCTCCTAGACATCTTCCCAAAAGAGTTAAAAGCATACCACCACAGTGGTATATGCATACCTGTGCTTATAGCAGCAGAATTTATAATAGCTAAATCTTGGAAATAACCAATATGTCCATCAACAAATGAATGGATAAAGAAAAGGTGGTATTTTCATATAATGGAGTACTACTCTTCCATAAAGAAGGATAAACTTGAGTCATTTGTAGGTAAATGGATGTACCTTGAGACTATATATATATATATATTTTTTTTTTTTTTTGCAGGGGTTGCTGGGGATCAAACTCAGGGTCTTGTGCATGCTAGGCAAGCACTGTACCACTTGAGCTAAATCTCCACCCCCCTATAATTTTAAGTGAAATAAATCAGACACTCAAGTTTAAATACTGCATTGTTTCTCTTGTGTGAGAAACCCTAAGGGTAAACAAAGAGCAAAATGGAGGATAGATAATGAGAAGTAGGAAGAACATGTTCAAATGGCAAGGGGAACAAGGGAGGGGGAAGGGGGAAGGGGGAAGGAAAGAAGAGAAAAGGGATTAAAAAGCAAAGAATGGAAGGAAAAAATGGAAACAAAGCTTATCTAAATGGGAAGGGAAAGATGGAATGGAAGGGAGGGGAATGGGAAAAATGAATTAAGATATATTATGTACAGGTATGAATTCCCTATGATGAATGTGAGCACTATGTCTGGTAAATATGTACTAATGAAAAATTTAAAAAGAGAATGAAGTGAGAGAAGTCACCACAAATTCTATACTCATTAAAAAGACAATAAGACAATACTGTGGATAACTACTCATGAATTTGATAACTTAGAAGATATGGACCAGTTCCTTGAAAATCACAAACTACCAAATCTCGACCAAGATGAAAACAGACAATCTGGATAGCAATTTAACCATTAAAGAAATTTAATTCATAATTTAAAAGGTCCCCCATGCCACCTTCCAGAAACCAAAACCCCACATTAGTGGAGTATGTCAGAGAGACACAGCACCCAGCCAGAAAAGACCCCCTTTCTGAGGTAGAACAAAGTGAGCAACAAAAGAAATACGACAGTATTGGATTGTAATCTAAAGTTTAAAATAAATTTCTGAGTCCATATTTATATAAATGAATAATTGAATAAGAAAATAAACAAGGGGAGAAAAGACAAATCTCTCCTGCAAAACAATTCCAAGTAGTTTCCATAGATACCTTGTGTGGAGGGGAGCACAACTCCACCACAACTCTCCTCTTTTTGGCGGGGAGGGCACTGCTGGGGATCAAACTCAGGGCTTTGCGCTTGCTAAGAAAGCACTTTACCACTGAGCTGAATTCCCAACCCTGCAACTCCCCTCTTTTTAAGTGTAAGCTCACATACTCTTTCTTTCCAAGATCGTAATATGGAATGGAGAGGAGGGACAGTAAAAGATCGTAATATGGAATGGAGAGGAGGGACAGTAAATTAACAATGGAGACACTTAACAAACATGGCTTTTGTCATGAGATCAAGGTCAGCACTGACAGTGATACATCGTGTTGATAGTATGGTCTTCCTCCTGTAAATCTTTCATGACAAAAACATTAGACAAATTCCAGTGGGGAGAATTCCTACAAAATACCTGGTCATTATTTCTCAAAGTATTAAGCTCATCAAAAACAAAACAAATCTGAGAAACAGCCATAGCCAAAGAGAGTCTAAGGAGACATGGCGACTAAATGTAGTGTGGTATCCTACATGGATTCTGGGACAAAGAATGAGCATTAGGTAAAAACTAAGGAAACCTGAATAAAGTATGGACTTCACTTAATAATAATGATTAGTATTATTCATGAATCATAACAAATATACCATAATAATAGAGGAAACTGAGTACAGGATATCTATGGAAACTCTGTATGCCATCTTCTCAATATTTTCTGTAAATCCAAACTGTACCCACCTCCTGCAAAACAAAACAAAAACAAAAACTAAAACAACAAAAAACCCAACACCAAAAACAAAACAAACCAAACTTCAGGGTCAGATAGTTTCATTGGAGAATTCTACCAAACATTTAAAGAAAAATGAACCCCAGTTTTATACAATCTCTTCCAGATGATCAAAGAAGAGAGAATACTTCTGAACTCATTTTATAGATTCAATATTACTTTAACATCCAAACCAGGCAAAGACAACACAAATATACAAACAAACAAAACCATTACACACACACAGCAGACTAATGTTTCTTGGGAATTTACATGTTAAAAATTCAAATATTAGCAAACTGCATCCAGCAATGTACAAAAGACCAATGCATCACAACCAAGTAGAATTTATTCTAGATATACAAAGCTGGTTCAGCATTTGAAACTCAATCAATATGATTCACAATATTAACAAGCTCAAGAGGAAAAATCATATGATAATATCAATTTGACATAGAAAAAGCATTTGGCAAAATCCAATATTGGTTCATGATAAAATCCTTAGCAAGTTAGAAATAATTTGAAATACCTAATACTAGATAAATATTTAATAAATAGTGTCTATTAAAAAAAAAACCCAAAACCCTGGAGCTAGTATCATACTTAATGCTGAAAAAAATGAAAACTTTTTCCATAAGATTAGGAAAAATGCTCTCACCACTTCTATTTAACTTGGTACTGGAAGTTATTGCAACAGGCAAGAAAAAGAAATAAAAGATGACCTGGAGTGGTGGCACATGGCTGTAATCCCAGGGTGTGGGAGGCTGAGGTCGAAGGATTCCCACAAGTTCAAGGCCAGCCTGAACTGCAGAGTGAGATCCCGTCAAAAGAAAAAACCCAAACAATCCAGTTTTTAGCCAGATGTGGTGGTACACACTTGTAATCCCAGCACGTGGGAGTCTGAGGCAAGGGACACTGACATGAATTCAAGGCCAGCCTGGGCTACATAGTTGAGTTCATTCCAGTTTAAATTACATAGAAAGACCCTGTCTTAAAAAAAAAAATACAAATGAAATAAAAGGTATATAGATTGGAAAGGAGGAAAAAATGATCTATATTTTAAGATAACATGGTCATCTATGTAGAAAATCCCAAGGAGTCTACAAAAAAAAAAAAAAAAAAAAAAAAAAAAAAAAAAAAAAAAAAAAAAAAAAAAAAAAAAAAGCTTCTCAGAACTAATAAGTGAGTTCAGTAAGGATTTAAAATAGAAGACCAAAACAAATAACTTTTGTATTTCTAGATGACAATAAATGTATGGAAACCAAAATTAAAACATAACAATACTTCGAAGCATCTAAATAAATTTTAAATTATGTGAAATTTTAATTTAAATTATGTAAAACATGATCTATATGCTGAAATTTTAATTTAAATTATGTAAAACATGATCTGTATGCTTACAAAATCCTGATGAAAGAACCCACAAGAAACCCAAATAAATGCAGACTTATACCATAGTTACAGATGAAAATGTTTTACAGAGAAATGATAAAATTTCTTCCCAAATTGATCTACAGATTTAATATAATTCCTACTAGAACACCAGCAAGACATTTGTTATAAACTTACCTAATTCAAATGGAAAGAAAGGGCCTCTAGAATAGCTAAAATAATCTTGGCAAAGAATAAAGTAGGAGGAATCATTCTACCTATAATGGTTTATATCGAGATGTTCCCCCAACGACTCATTTGTAATATGTGGGCTTTTGGGAGTGACTGGATCATGGGTGTGCGATACTGGTTTAGTCCATTTATTGGTTTAGCATAGTTTAGGTGTGGATGATGAATTTACTGAAGAGGGAAGACCCACCCTGGGTAGGGTGGCACCAACCAGTAGGCTTACAGCCCGGATGAAATAAAGGGAAGGAGGAAGAAAGTTTCCTTTTTTCTTGCCTGCCAAGCCATAGACTGTTTCTGCCCTGCCATGCTCCTCTGCCATATACAGCCCTGCCTTAGGGCCAGCCGACTGAAACCTCTACAAACTGTAAGCTAAAATAATCCTCTCCTTTAACCTGTGGGTGTCTGGTATTTTGTCCTAGCAAGGAAAAAATAACTAAGACACTTCTAATATTATGATTTATATTACAGTAACAATCATCAAGACAGCACGGTACTGATAGAGAGACAGACATGCAGGTCAGCTGAGCTGAATAAAGATTCTAAAAATTAAACCAAAGAAATATATTTAGTTGGTTTTTGACAAAGAAGGATAGCTTTTTCAACAAATGGGACTGCAAAAATTGGACATTCATGGAGGGACAATTACAAAACCTTGACCTTAACCTTATACTTTGTACAACAGTTAACTCAAAATGGATCAGATATAAATTAAAATATAAAATTTTAAGATTTTTAAACAGATAATAAATAGAAAATCTTCATGATCTAGGGCTAGGTAAAGGGTTCTTAGACTTGAAACCCAAATTATGGTACTATAAAAGGAAAAACTGGTAGATTGGATTTCATCTAAATTGAAAGCATTTGGTCTTCCAAAGATTATCAGAAAAGACAAAATACAAACTGTGAATAAATATTTACAAATCGCTCTGTGATGAAGTACTACTATTTAGAATATATCAGGAACACTCAAAGCTTGAGGGAGTTAAAGAGCAAACAAGCTGATTAGAAAATTGCTAAAGACAGGAACAGACAATTCCATGATGAGGACATATAGATGGCAAATAAATACATAAAAAGATTTTTAATACCATTAGTCCTCAAGGAAATGCAAATTAAACCATAATAAAAGGATAATAAAGGAATATTATGAACAACTCTATCCCCACAAATTTGATAACCTAGATGAAATGGATCGAAAGATACAATCTGCCAAAAACACACAAGAAGAAATAGACAATCAAAACAGGCATACAAAATCAATAATTAGTGAATTTCTAAAACAGAAAACACCAGACTCAGATGAGTTCACTGGTGAATTCGATCAAATCTTTAAGGATGAAATTATATCAATTCTCTACAATATCTTTCAGAAAATGAGAGTGAGGGAATACTTCCCAAACTGTTCTTTAAAGTCAACAAGCATTATACTCATGCCCAAACCAGACAAAACTTTAAAACAAAAGAAAAAGAAGATCAATATCTCACATAAATATAGATGTAAAAAGTCCTCAACAAAATATTAGAAAATTAATCCAACACGTATGAAAAAAATTCTACAACATGGCCAAGTGGAATTCATCCCAGGTATACAAGGCTGGTTCAACATTAAAAAAAACACAAAAAACAATGAATGTTATCCATCATATCAACAGTGTAAAGAAAAATCACATAATTATATCAGTATACAGAGAAAACTTTTGGTAAATTCTAACACCCAATCATGATAAAAACTCTCAGTAAACTAGGATCAGAGGAGGGACTTCCTCAACTTGGTAAAGTTGTATTGTCTACAAAAAAATTCCAGCTAATATCATACTTAATGGTGACAAGATCAGAATCTTTCCCACAAAGATCAGGTGCAATTCATGAATGTTCCCACTCACCACTGTTTTTCAACATTGTACTAGGAAATCCTAGCTAGTACAATAAGAAAAGGAAAAAAAAAAAGGAAAGAAAAAAGGGGTACACGTTGAGAAGAAAGAAATATAACTGCCTTTTGTCTGTAGATTAAAAAAAAACAAAACTTAGCTAGTCATGGTGGTCTCTCCTGTAGTCCCAGCACTTGGAAGGCTGAAGTGATAGGGTCACTTGAGCCCATGAATTTGAGACCAGCATGGGCAATACAGCAAGATCCAGTGTAGATTGAAAGAAAGAGAGAAAGGAAGAAAGGAAGAAAGGAAGAAAGGAAGAAAGGAAGAAAGGAAGAAAAGAAGGAAGGAAGGAAGGAAGAAAGGAAGAAAGGAAGGAAGAAAGGAAGAAAGGAAGGAAGGAAGGAAGGAAGAAAGAAAGAAAGAAAGAAAGAAAGAAAGAAAGAAAGAAAGAAAGAAAGAAAGAAAGAAAAGATAGGCTTTTTTAATGATCATACTATGCACGTAATTGTTTATGTAGAAAATCTAAAAGACTTGACAAAAACAAAACAAAGTACACACACGCACAAAACAAAAACTTCTGAAACTAATGAGTGAGTCTTGAATATAACAAGATTTCAGGATGTGTCTTAGTTACTTTCTTGTTACTGAGACAAAACACCTGACATCCACAAGCTAAAGGAGGAGAGGTTTATTTTGGCTCACATTTTGTAGAAGTTTCAGTCCATAGTTGGCTGGCTCAAACACATGATGGTGAGAAGCAGGGGACATCAAGGGAACAAGCCATACCCAATGACCCACTTCTTTCCACCAGGTTTCACCTCCCAGCATCACACTCAGCTATAAACATATCAGTGGACTAATCTAATATCACACACACGATCCAGTCACCTTCCAAAAGCCCCACTTATGAGAACATGAGGTTTTGGGGGGGACATCTAGCTATAAGCTATAACAGGCTCAAAGTTAATATGCAGAAGGTCATTGCTTTCCTATATACTAGCAATGAACAATTGGGATTTGAAATTAAAAACACAATACCATTTTCATTAGCACCACAAAAAAAATGAAACACTTAGGTGTAAATCTAACATAATATGTACAACAGCTATGTGAGGAAAACTACAAAATTGTGATACAAGAAATCAAAGAACTAAATGAACAGATATTCCATGTTCATGGATAGGAAGATTCAACAGTGTCAAAATGTCAGTACCTCCCAATTTAACCCACAAATGCAATCCCAATAAAAGATATATATTTTTTGACTACTAGGGATCCAATGCTTGAGCACACTAGGCAAGCATCCTACCACTGAATTACATCCCCAACCCTTTTTATTTTTAGACAGGGTCTCACTAAGTTGCCCAGACTAAGCCTTGAACTTGCAATCCTCCTGAAGCTGGGACTACAGGTGTGTATCACTGTACCTGACATCTCAGTAAGTTATTTTGTGGACAGTAACAAACTGATCCTAAATCTTATATGAAAAATTCAAAATACCAAGAATAGACCACCCAGTATTGATTGACAGGAGCAAGTTTGAGGACTGACACTACCCAACTTCAAGACTTATTATAAAGGTACAATAATCAAATCGTGAGGTTTTATAAAAGAATGGATAAATAATCAAGGGAACAAAACGGAGAGCCCAGAAATAGACCTCCACGAATATAATTAACTGAACTTTGACAGGAGAGTAAAGGTGACATGATGGGGCAAAATATACTTTCAAAACATGGTGCCAAACGACTGGAATTCCACATGTAAAATGAAACAAAACAAAATAAAATACAGACCTTAAACTTTCACAAAAATCAACTAACTCCAAATGGGTCACAGTCCCAAATGTATAATGCAAAATTATAAAACTCCTAGAAGATAATATAGAAGGAAAGCTAGATGGCTACCAAATGCCTGATCCATAGAAGAAAGAATGGCAACTAGAACTTCACTGAAACTAAAAATTTCTGTTCTGCATAAGACATTGTCAAGAAAAATAGTAGAAAATTCATAGATTGGGAGAAATATTTATAAATGACATAAGCACTTGCTTTAGAACAAAACATCCATGTGTTCAGGGTTTGGGGATTTAGCTCAGTGGCAGAGAACTTGCCTAGCGAGCACAAGGCCCTGAGTTCTATCCCCAGCACCCTTCATGTGTTCAGAAGGTAACTGGAGCATAGATTAACTCACTGATGGAGTCAGAATTTGTGCGGTTTGGAGCCGGGCCCTGGCCAGAAGAGGTGGGTCACTAAGGGTATGATTTGGAAGGGTAGACCGTACCTTCCTCCCTCGCTCCTCCCCTCACTCTCTGCTTGCTGGAGGCCATGGGTGAACAGCATTCCTCCACCTTGCCCTTCCACCATGCCTTTCCTGCCTTGGAGGCAGCCAATTATGGATGAAAACTGTGAGCCTAAACCTTTCCTCCTTTAAACTGTGTGTGTCCTGTATTCCCCCCAGTTATGGGAAAGTGGCTGTTATCCAAATGTACAATGAAATGTTCAAACCGAACAATAAGAAAGCAAAAAATTCAGAAACGATTCATGACCTTAACAGATATCTTATTTAAAAAGATATATAGAAAAGATATTCCACTTTGTATATCATCAGGAAAAAGCAAATTGAAACAACATAAGATGCCAGCACAGGGCATTGGAATGGCAAAAACCAGAAACTGACAAAACACGGGTGAGGATGGGGGAGATCTCAACTCTGATTCATTGATGGAGGGAATGCAAAGTGGTACAGTCACTTTGGAGGACAGTGTCACAGTTCCTTATAAAACTAAATACATTCTTACCATATGAGCCAGAAATTGTAATTTTGGCATTTATCCCAGAGAAATGAGAACTTATATTTACACAAAAATGTGTATATAAATGTTCATAAAAGCCTCACTCGTAAGAGGCAAAACCTGAAATCAACCCAGAAGTCCGTCATCAGGTGAATGGTCAAACTCTGGAACAGCCATCACTATGGAGAACTACTTAGTAAAAAAAGAAATGAACTATTCATATGCGTGACAACTTGGATGAATTTCCAAGGAATTAATTATATGGAATGAAAAACCTCAGACCCAAAACACTACATAATGTAGGATTCAATTTACGAAACACTTTTTTGGTGTACTGGGGATTGAGCCCAGGGCCTTTGCACTGAGCTATGTCACCAGCTCTTTTTATTTTTTATTTTGAGACAGGGTCTTGCTAAGTCACTAAATTGCCCAGCGCTTGAACTTGTGATCCTCCTATTTAGCCTCCCAGAATGCTGGGATTATAAGTGTGTACCACCATGCTCAGCTCCATGAAATGTTTTTAAAATGACAACATTTTAGAAATGAAGGCTACATGGATGCGAGGGTAAAGCATTTAGGGATCAGGGTGGGATAAGGCAGAAAGAAGGAGAATGTAATAGGTCAGCACTAGTGAAATGTTTATGCTGCTCTTTATTTTTGGTTTTTTGAGAAGGGGGGGTCTCACTATATAATTCAGACTGGCCTTGAACTCACTATGTAGCCGAAACTGGTCTCAAATTTCCAATAATCCTCCTGCCTCAGCCTCCTGAGTGACGGGATTACAGGCGTGCACCACCACAACTGGCCTTGGGATGCTTTAACTAACTATTCAGTATCTTGGGTCTGTTGGTGGATATATGGACTACACAGATAATAAAATTGTATGGAACTTAATAGTCACACATACGTATGTAAATTAGGATCGGTAAAGCTAAAGTTATCCCAACAAAATGCTTTATAGCAATGTCTACAATCTAGTTGTGACATACCACGATTTAGCAAAATGTTACCATTGATATTAGGAGAAACTGGGCAAAAAATAAGGAGTCTTTCTATTATTTCTTATAATTACATGTAAATCTATAATAATGTGAATAAAAATTTCAATTGAAAATGTGAAACCGGGCTGGGGATTTAGCTCAGTGATTAGAGTGCTTGCTTTGCAAGCACAAGGCCCCGAGTTCGATCCCCGGCACAAAAAAAAAAAAAAAAAAAGTGAAACCATCTAAATGCCATGGTCAATAGCAATAGCGATGATTTTGCAATGGCTTAGAAGAGTAAATAGTACACAAAGACAAGACATTTAGAGAAGGTGATCCTGGAGATGGGGAAAGGAAGGGAGAAGCTGTAAGTACCTGAGGACACCACTGAAGTTTGGCAGCACAGGTAACATAGCAGCTGAAACTACTGAAATTCTGTCTTCACATTTGTTCCACGGCAATTCCTCACTCTTAGATTCACTGGTGTACTTGTAGTATATAGGTGTGATGTTCTAAATGCACCTAGATCAAATATGATGGAATTCTCACCATTTTGTTATGGATCTGATTCCCTTGAATTTTAGTGTACAGCTCAAGCAGTTATAATCGTTTCTAGCAAGAATGAACTCACTTTTAATTCAGCACATGAAATTCTGCAATTTTAGGTTTTCTTCCACTCTTCTGACTTTGTTTCTTGACGTAAATGGTTTACCTTGAAAGTGGTCCAGTGTTTTGTAAATGTATCCATGTAGGGAGCGATCAAAGGGTAATTCCTTGAAATTTTTATCTCTCTTGTCAGTGATCAAGTACTTGCCAAAAATTATTCTTTTGATGTCTCTGAATCTCCTGTTTCTACTTCTAAAATTACATTACAGGCCAACTATTGGAAGCTAATTAGAAATAGCTTTGTAGCAAATGATTGATTCCCCAGGTGGCCCACATCTCATGGTCTGCAGCCTCTCCTAAAATATCAACACCAGGCTCTACCCACGCTTAGTAACAATAACTCACTCCATCCTGTAGCAATTCTGCAAGATAGGCTCATTTTAATATCTCACATTTATAGATGAAGAAATTCAAGGGCAGAGAAGACAAATGACTTGTCCATACCTAACAGTGAGCCGGGACCTGATTGGCAGTTGGTCTCCAGCATCTCTGATCTCCATGTTTGTCCTATTTCCTTAATCAGCCTCTAAGAGGTGGTTATCTGAGTACCTCTTATTTTAGAAAACAAATGCACCTCCATAGATGACGGAGTGCAAGTTTTGGGACCTCTAGTTAAAGGCCATTCAGAAGAAAAGGTGGTTGTAATCCATCAGAGGCGATAAAAGGGAAAGGTGATGGAATCGTTTATGTGCAACAATAAAAGTCATAGTCCTAAGCATGGTCTGTAGTCTCTGGAAGAAGCAGGATTCTCAGGAGGGTCTCCTAGCCCTGCATGTTTCCCCTGCTGTCCAACTTGCTGTGCTTCCATCTATTTATTATGATGACTTCAGACTCAGACTGCAAAGAGGAAACTGGACCAGACCTCTGATGACTCTCAGGCACCATCACTTTTTGGAGCTAGAACATGGGTAGAATTTTCTAGCTGGTGAAGTTTTTTCTGAGACAGCCCCGTATCCCATTCTTTAATTTTTTAGGATCACTTTCCCACCTTCCAAGCCTAGTTGAAACCCCAGGATGCCCAACGTGAGAGAGCATTGATTGCATTGGTGGCGTGGGTTTAGCAGGGGTTCTAAACTAGGCTTGCAGCCTCTTGCGGCTCATGTTTGGCAGAAAAACAAGGGCCAGCTGCTGGGAATACTCCTTCTAGCCCAGGAGGTAGATGTGAGCTTAGCTCAGTCTGGAGCTAAGGTCCGCCTTCCCTCTGACCTCTTTGTCTTTAAGTAGATACCATCTGTGGTAATCAAGTCTTTTACATACAGTTTCTTCTTACAACTCCCCTTCAAGGTAAACATTATTTTCCTTGTTTTATGGAGGAAGAAACTGAAGCTTAGAAAAGAACTTGCCCCAGGTCACTCTCAGATGGTATCGTGGCAGAAGCAGGACTTTAATACTAAAGCCCAAGTTCTTAACATTCCTCAGGCCTCTTTATTCAATCTTGAACATCTCCTTAGTGCTTTTGCCTGGAGGGATTAACTAAAAGTATTATGATCTTCAAGGTAGAACCATAAACATGATTAGCCTCCAAGACTCTAGGGAAAATCAGTAATGGCAGGACCTCAGGCACTGTGGTTAATTATAGGAAGGATGTATGCGAATTGGGAGGGTTGTTTGGCACCTCCCCATATCACAGCATGTCTGTGCTGCCTGTGGGCACACACCTCTCCCCACCCCACTATACTGCCCTCTAGCGAAAGCAGAGAATAGACTGTGTCAGCCCTATCTTGGTCTTTCGCTCTTCCCTTTTCTTAGCATCAGCCGGGAAACTTTGCCATGTGCCACAAATAGTGTGGAGAGAATTGGGAAAAAGTTCTGGTATGGATTGTTAATGTTTGCTCAATTTAAATAAGCCACTGTTCATTCTATTGTATATAATGATGAAACTCATTAACTGCATAATGGCTCAATATTCCCTGGTCTAAAATGTAGAATGTGCTCAATATTAAAAATTAAAATCAATCCATCAAAATCTAACGGCTAAATAGGGATATTAAAAAGTAAGAGGCATTATTTGGACCCGTGTAAAACCATCAGGAGATTCATGAAAATAATTGGCAATTTTTGACATAGGACAGAGCCTGAGATAAAAATAAAATCTCACGCAGACCAAATCCAGATGTGGGATATCTATTTAGTGCAAGGTTCACCTAACGATATCCAGGTCTCAGCTTGGCTGTCCTTGGCCCTGCCCCATCCCTCAGTCAGCTTTGTCCCACAGTCCCCCGGAGCACAGGCGAATACAAAGAGGATGGGGACTGTCACATCAGCCGCGGGTTCCTGTGCTTTGTCTTCCGCTCTCTACAATATTTTAGCCATTTCAACATCTTTCTGGTGGATCTCTGGCTGTCTTAGTGAAGCCTCATTTGCTGTCATTGAAACTTGTTTTGGTTTCACAGCATCGATACATGGAGTGCGTCTTTACAATGATTGACAATAAATGAAATAGTGAATATTCAGTTTTGGTAGTTTTACATGCAATTTTTTGTAGCATTTTCACATGAAGCTCCTGGTTAAAGATTTTCTCCTGATAGTCCAGGGAGTTATATTTGCTGACTTGACGTTTTGTAATCACAGTAGTTCTTTCAAGACATGATGAGCATACTATCTTAGAAAGTGGAAGAAGGAAATACTTTATTGTACTCGCTGATACCAAAGAGGAATATGTATTTGGTCTTTATTTATTTATTTTAGTGCTGGGGATCAAACTCAGGAGCTTGCCCTTGCTAGGCAAGCAGTCTAACCACAGAGCTAAATCCCCAGCCCATGTATTTGGTCTTT
>PVJO010030624.1:0-15283 GCA_004026905.1 Hystrix cristata | reverse complement strand
AATTATTTCTAATCTGATGTTCTCTATAACCTCATCCATCTGTTTTTTAACTTCTGCTGCTATCATTTCTGAAAGTTTGGTTGAGTGTTTTCCAATTTCCTCTATTTCATTGTCCTCTGGATTTGTTCTGGATGAGCTGGGGGTCTGGGGTTGTATTTTACTTCTGGGTCTTGACATTTTCTTTCTTTTTATTTTTTTTTTTGGTATCTATATGTATTTCCCCCCTTTTAGTTTCAGTGTTGATTTTTATATTTTGATTATGGGAGGTTGCTTGAAGACAAATATCAATACTTTTTAGGAGAGTCCTGTTTGTTCAGTGTCTTCTAGGCATATGTGATTCTTGGCTCTCGTAGTTGTCTCAAGACCCTGGATTATGTTAATGATTATTACCTCAGATAATTACAGTATTACCATATGAGTATGTACAACTGGTTATAGCCTGTATGGCACACTCGTTACATTAGTACATTAACAATAGCATCAATTACATTCATGAAATTGACCCACTGTGGTAGAAATTAACTTTGTATCTTTAACCATAAGAGCAAGGTCTACACTGTCATAAAGCAGAATCCAATATAAACCAGGAATTTGCATGTAGTGGGTATTTTGTTAGTAGAGTGATTTTCCCCCCCTGCTTGTAGCAGGGATAATGAGGGATCGGAAAAGATACAGAGGTAATGAGGAAAGTTCTATTAGATGTAAAACTTACAATAGGATATTACTTAGGCTTTGGGAAACTTGAGTAGATAGTTTACAAACAGTGAAAGGTGATAGTAGTGGGTCAAACCATGTAAATTTTATACAATATTTACTCATATGAAAAAGGAAAAGGAGAGAGAAAACAAGAAGAAAAGGAAAAACAGCATTTGCTTAAGGAAGGAAATATATGAGGCAAACAGGAGTCAATAAAAGTAAAAATCAAAACAACAAAAACAAGAAAGAATATGTAGACAACAGAATGTATTGGACAGGTATCAGGATGAATAAGAGAAAGAGAAAATAAGGAGAAATAAAACCAATATATACATATATTATGTATACATACACATACAGTGGGATTTCTCTGATGGCCACCACTCTGTGGGGGGCACAGGCCGAAACCTGATTCTGTGCTCGTTAGCCCTACCGTGCCTGTAGTGGTCAGTGCTGGGTACTATGTTGATCCTGGCCTCTAAGCATCAAGTCTGGGGGCAGTTGTCAGACTGCAGCAATCTGGGGGATCTGTGGTAGCCCACCCACGTCTCCTTATAGTTTATGTCTCTAAAATTTTCCTTAGTGGTGTGGGTATTGTTGGCTTTACCAGATAGTGATGGCGGAAGCGGCCTGACCTGCAAGCTCAAGCCTCCTGCCCACGATGGAGTCTGGAGCTATCTTCCCTAGGAGGGGGCGGAGCCAGCGCAGATCCGCACGGGAAAGCGCCTAACCTGCAAGCTCAAGCCTCGCTCCCCCTGTCCAGTTTTATTTCTATATGAAAATGGCCCTAGTTAAAAGCCCTAGCTGGGTGCAGTGATGCATGCTCATATTGCCAGATACTCAGGAGATTGAGGCAGGAGTACCATAGGTTTGGGGCCAGCATGGGAAACTTAGAAAGACCCTGCCTCAAAATAAATAAGTGAAAAAAAAAAAAAAAAAAAAGATCCAGAGATGTAGCTCAGTACAAAGGCCCTAGGTTCAAAGTTCCCAGTACTGAAAACCAAAATCCAAAAATCCAACACCTTGACAGATAAAACTGCTGGCAATGTAGTAAGTGGTAGAAAAGGACAAAACTTCCCCCAATTCCTGGTCTTAGGACTATGGAAACTATCCTTTCTCTCAAAACAGCCCTTTCAGCAAGGAGCTAACTTGCATTCATTCCTTAATAGTTACTGGGCAATGTCTGTTAGGTCTTATAATAGGCCCTAGGGCAGTGGTGGCCAAACCCTAAGGCAAGGCACTCTTGCCACAGCTGGTTGTTTGTATCACTGAAAGCGCTAAAAGGTTCACTAGTATGTTCTCTGTCCCCATTTGGCTTATAGTCTAGAGGGAGATTTAGAAGAAATTATAAAAGAGATATTGCAGGTAGTACTACACAAGGTTAAGTATAGAGTGTAACTGGAAGCATGCAGGAAAAAGAAAGACAACGGTCAAGTGAGTTTTAAAAAGCCCAGTCTTCTCATCTCGTACAATAAAGAAAGTATCTCAGGTAGGGGCAACAACAGGTTCAAAGACCCAAAGGTGTGAGAGTAACACATTCAGAAACCCTGAAAAGTCCCTAAATGACTGGCATAGAGACAGGCAGGGAAGGAAGTAATGCCCCATTCCTTCAATGAAATGGGGACTTCAAGCCAAAGACAAACCTTTCTTTATAAAATCTTAGAAAGTTTGTGAAGTTTAGGAGTCTGGCACTAGGCCTAGCCTTTGGGAATAAAAAGATACGGCCCAGAAATTAGCTTGCCTTGTAAACTGACCATTCGCTCTGCCAAAGAGGAATCAGAAATTATGGGTAATACAGAAGTCCAGCCCAACCAGAAACCTGACTTTCTTAGTTATGGAAGAGAAGTCTGTCACATCATAAAAACCTCAATACATTTTAGGAAAAAATAATCATCCTACTTTGACTCTCTCATCAGCCTTTGAATAAAATGTTTAATTGAAGTGAAAAGACTAGAAAGTGACAGGAAGAGAGATTAAGCTGGGTAAAGCACATATTTAGGATTCAGGAAAACAAAAACTACCAAGCAGAGACATTACTGACACTCAATTCAATAAAGCAAATTCAATGAATTCTAACCACATTTTCTAATTTGATCTGTTTTGTTAGTCAAACAGATTTTAATAGCTATGACAGTACGCAATAAACTCCTTACTTTCTAGGTCAAGAAAAATTCTCCATGGAAAATGTAGGCCCATTAAAAAAGTTCTTGTAGCTTTAGAAAATATACTTTCTTTAAGAAATTCTTAGCCTCCTGTGACAACAAAACCTGAAAATTTCAACGTATTCTCTGTGTATAACTCAGTTTTCAGATTATAAAATTTAAATTTACATTAAAATTTAAAAGTTAGAAGAGAACTAGAGAGGGAGGAGGAGGAAAGGAAGGAAGGGAAAAAGAAAAGAAAAGAAAAAGAGGAAAAAAATAGAAAATATAAATAAAGCTATTGTAAGTAAGGAGGGGAAAAGGGGTGGGAGCAAAGGGGAGAAGGAGAGGGAGTCAAGATACATCACGTACAGGTACAAATTAACTATGATGAATGTGACCATTATGTATATCTACAATGTACCAATACATGTTCTTGGTTAAAAAAAAAATTAAAACGTTAGGCTATTTGGCTTCTTAGTTGGGTTACTCTGAATATTATAATTACCTAATATGTATAAACTTTAGAAGTTAATTTTTCTCTAATAAAAATAAATATAAGACTTAGATAAAGTAAGACTTTTCTTTTTTCTTATACATAATCCCCACAATTTATTTTCAGTTTTTTATAATTTGAGAAAATACAGTAGAATGTACTGATTGATTTCATTTTTCTGAAAAGTACTTGAGGATTTTACACAAGACTTTTCTTGTGTTGTTTTATGCATATTCAAAGCCAGTTCCACTTCTTAAACTATAGAATACTCGAACCACTTAGTTTTTTTCTCCATACTAAATTTAGAAATCATATTGAACATGGTTTCAAATACTGTACATTAACTTTTATTAAGGACTATTACAGCAACATGTCTTTAGAAAGAAATATTTCACATCTCATGGTATCCTAAAAGGTTTAAAGGATAAATATAGAAATGTTTAAAGACATAAGAATTCAAAATAAATTATTTTTTTCAAAAATTGGAAATTGTTTTACAATTTTACAACTTTTAAAATATCATTTCCAAAATAAAAAATTAAAAAATTAAAAAAATTCATTTCCTCCAAGCAAGAGATTTTATAAGTTAAAAATAGATTAGGGGGAGTTAAAATATTATCTGATTGCAAATGCAAGAACTGAAATAATATTATATTTAAGAAAGTATTGACGTAGTGGACTAACTAATCATAGGAAATGAATTGTAAGTCGGTGAAGAGTAGGATGCCTATTATTAATGATGTCGGCCTTAAAAAAATACAACGTAAATATTACACTAAAAAGCCCTATATTATTGTTTCATTTCCTAATTAAATTTTTCTTAGAAATGTTTGCGATCATAAATAGGAATCAAATTTTCTTGTCTCAAATTCATATATTCCAAAAAGCTCTATGAACTTTGCTCTCTTCTCATTTCAGCCTTTAAAACCTTTTAGCAATTCAAATCAGGAAAGAAGGTGAATCAAGATGCCCATGACTTCCCTACCCTTAACACAAAAAGCTGCTTTACTGGCTAAAATGTAGGAGTTATAATTGTAATTGCTTTGCCCTTCCGAAACTCTTCTCCCATACCATTTGAGCGGTTCAGCAGGTGGTGTAGGAGGACAAGCTAAAGTCTGCAATAGTTGGTCAATAATGTAATCATAAGGAACCAAAGAAGACGTTAAGTGTATAACAGGAAACATAGCTTTAATGTTTTCCTTTTTAAATTGATTTAGTCTGGGTCATACTTTTTGTATGTTTACATAAGGAACTGCTCATGTTGAACCATTTACTGCTCACTGCTGAATAGGCATATCTTGGGAACTCACTGTAAAGAAGTAAAACTCAGTTCAACTGAGATCTACAATATGTTAAACAAGCCAGAAAATAGCAACATAAAAAGAAGTAAAATTTCAGGTCATGATTAAATGTCTACATACTTACCACTGAGTCTTCATACATGTCAGTAATTTTGAAAGTAATTAGAGTAGAGAATAAAATGGTTGATTGTTAGGCTAAAACCACTGCTGAGATCTACCACCAGTGACTTAAAGCAGGATTCTTATGTTTGGATTGCAGAAAAATCACCCAAGGAGCTTGTTAAAAATGTTCCCCTACTGGTCTAGAGAATCTGATTCACCAGATCTGGGCCAAGGCTCAGGAATATGCCGTCTCTTCTTCCCTTTTATCTAACCAACATCCCTACTGATTTTAGAAACTGTACTCTGATACTTAGAGCACCACATCTCTTTAACTTGTAACAAATTTATCTCAGCTACCTGATCTGAGGTGAACAGGAAAGGACCAGTAAAATCTAAGGCTATCTAATTTATAAAACAGACAAATTCGTATTTGTCCTGGCTCCTTCACTGAGTTATTTGGAGGAAACATTTCTTCTCTTCTTCAAGGTTAAGGTTTCCTTAATTTACTCCACAAAAGAAAGCTAAGTCATGTGTCTTTTTTTTTCCTTACTCCCATGTACAAAGTACTGAGACAAAGCTTAGCATGTGGCAGGCTTTTAATATGTGAAAGCTGAATGAATAACAAACATTCTTTACTCACGTTACTTCCTGTGGAGATTTTGCTTTATCAGTTTTGTTGCTGTTGTTGTTTATTTCTCTCTTGCATCTTTTCTTTTTCTGGCTAAAGACATGTTCAAGTCATTCTTGTAAAAGAGAGACACTCTTAAGACCCTGCATTCTTCTTGAACTACTACCATTCCTTCTCTCACATACCCTTGACACCGGAATCTTATGTTTCTCTGTGTATTTTCATTTATTCACAATTTATTTTCTCCTCTGACCAAGAGCAAAAAAGTGTCCTCCCTATGTCTCTTCCGAGACTCTCTTGGAAAATATCCCCAACTGATTTTCTCATTACTAGACCCAGGGGCAATTTTTGAGCCATTAACTGCAGACTTTTCTAGATATAAGACAATTCAAAATGGCAGTATAGTACACTGGTGAAGAGTAGAGACTGAAAATTTATCCTTCTTGGAGCCATAATTTTAGTGTTGATACCTACCTGTGGATGCCTTTGTGTAAAATGAAATTTAAATACTTCATTTTACTCATCTAAAATGTGAAGTTCTTAGGGGAATTAAATGAGTTAATGTATGCAAAATAGTATCTAATATTAACACAATTGATATATATCAGAAATTATTTTCATGATCTTACTCATTTTTAAAATTTTCTTCCATGAGGTTATGTGGCATCATAACGCCTCAACAGTACCTCACTGTCCTTATTAGATTTCTTTTTTGATGTTTGCCCTTTAAATATCAGTGTTTTCTATAACTCCATCTGCAGTTTTACTTTGATTGTTATGCAGTCCTTTGTGGCATAACTGGTTCACAAATGCCAATATATGTACGTTTAAATTTTAACTTCACTAAAGTAATAGGTTAAGTAACAGATAGGTGTATATATTTTCTGGTTCCATCAATTCTGAAGAAAGATACACACCTGTACAACAGTTGGCTGCTTCTTAGGATTCCATGGTCAAAGAGGGTGTAAAATAAAACCATATTAAGGATATGAATTTTAAAATAGTCACAGATATATTCAAATTCTGGTTCTACCATTTATCAAACATGTATGTTGGTGATACATGAATAGTATAAGTAAATATCAAGTTTCCACCAGAAGGGGATCATGTTACCTATACTACAGAGGCTTCTTCTGGGATTAAATATGGTAACTTTAACATCTGAAGTATACAATAAATGACAGCCAGTTATTGTTACTGTAAAGCTGGCTGGCCTGCTTTAGGGCTGAATCTATGGAAGAGTTCTCATTTACTTTCACTATGAAATCCAAAAGGACAGAGATGATATATACAAATCACCTTAAACAAAGAGGACATAATTTTGAATTGAAAACATTATGTAAGAAAATGATTTCTCTAAATATTTAGTCCAAGTGCTAAATTAACACAAAAATATTTATTACATATTTCACATTATCAAAAGAAAGACGAGGCATGTAGGAGGAGGGAGCAAAAACAGACTATATCTAATTATTAACTTTCTCTCTGAGAATATGATTTCTATCTTCCAAAAATTAAAATTAATTTTAATTAATATAAGCCTTTTAATGAAGTAGCAATTTTATATTAACAAATGGTTTCATAATGGAGCAATAAAACATATTTTCAGTTACACAAATATTACAAGATTTATATGTATAAACAGTGTAAAGTAATAATGAAATGATAGCAGTATTTACCAACACTTTTCATTTTGAGAACTAAATTACAGGCAACATCATTAAAACAGTCATCTCTTTCTGTTTGAAGGCTTTCAAAATATTCTCACTGGTTAAGCAAATAAGAAACTGAAATTTCACAATTTATCTTCAGGAAAACGTGAGCTTTGAAGTATTTTTTTTTCCTTCAGCTAGGAGTAATAAACTTGAAAATCTTCATTTGCTCACTAATATTTTAAGTGGATTATAATGGCACTAATGATTTAAGGAAGTATGGGGTATATAATACAGTTAATTCGAAAAATACAAGCAACTATGCCACACAGCTTTCACCTCATTAGAAATATGTTCTAAGAAATGCACTGACCATGTGCTGCTTTGAAAAGTTTGCTAATGCAAAGAACTTACGTATAATCTCAAATTATATAGGAGAGGTACTAGAATAAAAAGTTCTAGTTGAATTTTGAAAAATTAATTATAATGTTGATCTTCAGAAAATTGATTATCTGTCAGTTTTTTGAGCACTTAAAATACAACAGTAATATACTGTATATTAGTTACATGAGGGAATTAAGAATAAATTGAGCCAAACAAGACCCATTTCCTTTCTGGTTGCATGACCACAATAACGATAAGAAAACATCATCAATGTTGGATGCATAAATCACTAAGTTGGGTTACTTTCATTAACAGCATATTATTATGAGTAACATAGATTCAAGGAAAACATAGCAAAGTGGATTTAGAGTTGATTTTAATGCCAGATCCAAACAATATTAGGTGAGACTGGGAACATTCAGGATGGTGTGGCTATAGACCAGATCCAACCAATATACCATGAGGTGCAAGTTGAGAAATATGCTTAAATGTGCCTCAATTATATGGTTTTTAATCATCAACTTTAATAAATTTATACAGTCATCAGAATTTCAGATAATAAAGTTTACAAATATAGCTAATACAGTAAGAGAATCCCAATTCCATGATATTTAAAAAAAAGATAGAATCAAACCTAGTGTGTTGTTTTTGTTTTTTTTGGGGGGGTACCGGAAATCGAACTCAGGGCCTCATGCTTGCGAGGCACAAATCTAGTAAAATTAATTTTAACAGTGACAAATGCAAAAATCTCATAATGAGTTCAAATAACCAGTATACTATATTGGGTTCAAATAGCCAATATATAAGATGTGAAAAACATGGCTTAAAAAACCTAGTACACTGAAACAATGAAAACAAAATATACCCAGGAAATTTAGGTTGGCTTACTTTAAAGAAAAAGAAATATCAAAAGCTTTGTTAAATGTGAACCACACATACTATAAAGTTTTCCAAGATTAAGCAAGCTCTTCCTTATTGCACTGATGGTATAATTCTTAAGTACTAATCTTTCGTTAATATCTAAACATTAAATTTTAGAATGAGTGCATTTTATTTGCATAAAATAAAATTTCAATTCATGTAATAATAAGCAACGACAACAAGGGATCTGAGATTTTTGAGAACTTTACAATAATATAGTTATGATTATATAAAACCCGACTTGGTTACTAAAATGTGCAAGTACTTGTCATAAAGGTTAACTTTATATATATTAGACTCAAAATGATCTTACTTAGGTGTGAAGTTTACAGTAATTCCCACAAAGGTGACTTTGAATGACAAACTGTAAATTTAGGTTTCTCTTCTTTAGGTTTCAAAAGACAGTGATAAAATAAGCACATCAAATTTAAAATGTGTCTGTACTAGAGACAATCAGAATTCCTACTTGCTCTAATGTTTCTACAACATATCTTCAGTACACTCCTGTTTTAGAACATTCGGATAAAAATTTATCATGGCTGAAATCAACTTCTATTTTATTTAGGAAAAAACCTTAAAGTATGTATAAAAAGCAAGTTGCAACTGAATTAAATGGGCTGTATGTAAACCAGTCTGAGTTCCAAATTGCTGTATCTTTAACAAAATTTTTAACAAAAACATCTCCTTTTGTGTCTTACCAATTGACTTTCATTAAAAATGCTGCTTCTACATATATCATACAAACTCATTTTTCTATAATTGTATTCTTTTATTTCACATCATTGATTCTACTACCAAACTGTAAAGTACTTTGTAATGCACAATACCTAAATACATACAAATGATATTAAACATGCTAATATACCATTTTACAGTGGCTGACAGTTTACTGATTTGCAAAGTGCTTTCAGTATTACTAGGTAAATCATTATCCACAGGGTGCCACAGGTAGGGAGATAGTAAACAGCATATTGTTGCCTATTTTCTATACATAACAAAATGAAAACTAGCTTTCAAAATAAGATACAATAATATATTTTATCAAAATATATGCATATGATAGGTAGATGGTGGAAAAATTGTGAGACTTCAAGTTAAACTTAATAAATACAATTATTTTCAAGGCCACAGACTAGAAGTAAATTAAGCAAAGAAATATTGAGAGGAAAAACTCCTTTAAACTTGGTCTATAACAAACCAATTACTTAAAAAAAAAATGTTGCCAGAAAATTAACATTCAAAACTGATGGAGAGGTAAAGACTTCCCATGACAAAGAATTGCAATATCAAGAGAATCCTAGACAGAGACAGGGAGGACAAGCATTGAAGGGCTCAAAGAAAAGTATACATCTAACTGGGACAATAGTTAAACAAAAAGGAAAAGAAAACAAAACAAAGGGATTGCCATTCGAAAAATGTCAAGATGGAATTCAGTCAACACCTTACAACAATAACTATCTATATCAATGGTCTTAACTTCCCAATGAAAAGACACAGACTGGAGGATTGAATTTTAAAAAAATGCAACCATATATTGCCTACAGGAGACACATCTCATCCAAAAGAAGTATCATAGACTAGATAAATGGATGGAAAATGATACTCCATGCAACTACAGTCTAAAAGCAAGCAGGACTAGCCATCTTATTTTCAGACTCTGCAGACTTTAAGTCAAAACTGACCAGAAGAAATAAAAATGGTCAGTACATACTGGTAAAGGGAATAATTCAGCAAGAAGAGATAAGAATTTAAAATATCAATCCACCTAATGCTGGCACACTCAACTTTATAAAACAAACATGAGTAGACAGAAAAAGTCAGAGAGATACCAAGCAATCACAGCAGGGGACTTCAATATGACAGATCACAATTAGGTCAATGAGACAAAAACTTAAAAGAAACATCAGAGGAAAACTGCACCATTGGGCAACAAGAACAAAGCAGGAGCCATCACAATCAGGATTCCAAGTTATATTACAAAACTACAGTGATAAAACCAGCATGGTACAGGCACAAAAATAGACATATGGATCAACAGAATACAGAATACAGGATACAGGATGCAGAAAACAGAATACAGGATGCAGAAAAGAAACAAAAAACAGGATGCAGAAAAGAGTCCAGGCACATTCAACTATCTGATCACTAACAAAGGGGACAAAAATATATCCTGGAAGAAAGAAAGTCTCTTTAACAAATAATGCTGAAAACTGGTTATCCACATGGAAAGATTGAATCTAGACCCGTATGTCCTAACCTGTACTACAATAAAAACAAAATGGATGAAATACCAAATATTTAGTTTCTAATTAAGATGGAAAGAGTCTGCTGGAAGATAAAATTGGTTAAAACTCTTACAGACAGACATATGCACAGACTTTCTGAACAGAGCCCCAGTAACACAACCAACAAATGGAATTATATCAAATTAAGAGCTTATGCACAGCAAAGGAAACAACCAAAAGAGTAAAGAGAGACCATAAGAATAGGAAATACATTTTGCCAGCTACTCTTCAGATCAATGACCAGTATCTAGAATACATAATGAACTCAAAAAAATTAGAAACCCTTAAAAAAAAAATCAAAAAACTGGCAGGTGAAATGAAGAGACATTTCTGACAAGAAGCAGTACAAATGACCCAATAAGCACAACTCATAATTGCTAAATAATGAAAACAGCTTAAATGTTCATCAACAACTGAATAAGGAAAATGTGATATATATACACAATGGAGTACTAATCAGTCATAAAGATAAATTTGAGTCTTTTGTGGAAAATGGATGCATCTTGAGACCACAATGCTAAATGAAATAAATCAGACACAGAAAGCTAAATATCTATGAGTATAATTAATTTAAAGAGCAAAATACTGTAAAAGATAGATTACAGAAAACAGGAAGATACACTATTTACAGATAAGAAGGGAGTCTAGGGGATGCATGCAGAGGGAAAGGGGAGAGAGAAAAGGGGAGGTTAAAAAGGATTAAGGTGGTATGTACATTTGTTTACCAACTCCACACAAAGACCGCATACATCTACCTATAAACTCCTCAGAAAGGATTTATTCATTATGTATCATAAACATGCACTAATAAAAAAAACTTGCCACAGTTTATAATGTAAGGAGCTGTTTCAAACCCACAAAGAGGGCAACATTATTCAAGTAGAAGAGGAACCAGTGGTCAAGATTCTCAAATTTACATACAATAATCATTAAGCAGTTCTCTGTTTATTTGTAAAAGAAAAAACAAGGGTTTTTTTTTTAATTTTTTTTTGTGTGTGTGCTGGGGATCAAATTCAGCAGGCTAGTGCTTGCTGGGTGAGTGCTCTACCACTGAGCTAAATCCCCAACCCCAAGAAAATAATGTACGTCTTTAAAAATACAGCATATTCCAAGAAATCTCTTAATATATAATGTTTAAAATACGATTTTTTTTTTTTTGTACTGGGAATTGAACCCAGGGCCTTTACATTGAGCTTCATCTTCAGCAGTTTTTCATGTTTTTATTTTGAGACAGGGTCTCACTAAATTGCTCACAGCAGTGTGAAAAAACAAATGTAGAAATTTCCACCACCACAGGAATTTTTATTGGCTAAAAATGTAAGTATCTTAACATGGGAATTATGAGAATAAAGAAGAAAAGGTTTCTTAATTATTTCTTGTTGACGGGACAAAATATCCAATACCCACAAGTTAAAGGAGGAAAGGTTTATTTTGGTTCAGAGTTATATAGAAGTTTCAGTCCACAGTTGTCTGATTTCAAGGCAGGGCAGCATGGAGAGGGGCCTGGCAGAGGAAAATAGCTCATGGCATGGGAGGCAGGAAGCAGTGAGGGATCGGGGAGGAAGAAGGATATATATATATATACCCTTCCAGGACACACCCACCAATGATCCATCTCTTCCAACCAGGCTTCACTTCTCAACATCACACCCAGCTCCCAGCTATAAACTCATTGGTGGACTCATCCACTGACGAGTATCAAGCCCATCCAAGTACCTCCCCAAAGTTCCACTTATGAGCACCTGAGGCTTTGGGGAAACAATCAGATATAAATCATAACAAAAGATGTCAATTAAGAATTTTCTACTCAGAAAAAATCACACAAACAGTTGATTAGAAAAACTGGTATTTTTTTTTCCCAAAAGATATAGTGTTATCTATCTTGCAGGGTATGGTGTCTATAAGCATATAATATGGGGTATGTATTCAAGCACATGATCATACCAGAGCCCCACAACATTGTCACCTCTAGTTGTAGACAAAAGTATTTTTTCCTCAATATCAGCCAATCACATCTGTGTATAGCAGCTAATACAATATTAATGGTAAGTATTTGCCAGTATATTTCCGCTATAATTTGTCAAAATGCACAGCAACAAACTCTCATACTTAGCTGTTAGAAATGTAAATCTAATAGTAATCCCTCTGGAAAACAATATGGTGATATTTAGCACCCTTGAAGCTATGCATAACCAATAATTCAGCAATTCAACTCTAGCGTTATGTTGTCCAAAAAAAAAAAAAAGTTATGCAGCCCAATACAAAAGCCACTAGCTGTATGTAAAACTAATTAAAAGTAAACACAGTTTTAAAATTTCTTAGTTTCTTAGTTGAATGGATCACAGCTTAAATTTTCAATAAGCAAATGTGGCTAATGGATATTGTTTTAGACAAAACATATATAGAAATTTCTGTGATCATAGCAAGTTCTACAGAAAACAACCCCAGAGAAACTATATAGAGACTATAAAAGACTATTCATTTTAACACTATATATGATATAAAACAAGTAAAATTTGAATTTCTGTCAATAGAAGGAATGAATTAATAGCCTAGCATATTATGTAGCATTAAGAAATTATGAATGAAATTATGAATATCAAGTGATAACATGTATAAAACAGAATTTGAAAGAGGCAGGTGAGTATAGAAGATGCACTTTTTTATTCTTTTCATTAGTCTAATACAGTTTTTTCAATAGAAAAGGAAATGGAATTATACCATAGTGGTTAAGAGCAGAAGATAGCTGCATAATTTGGGTATGCCCCAGCTTTGTTATTTCCACTGGAAAAAATATGAACAATGATATTAATAATGCTTAGGGCTGTGGTGAAAATTAAAACAGGTATTATGTGATATGCCATGCTAGCTATTAACATCAGCTACTAAATAGGATTTAAAACTATAAGTCAAAAATTATCTGGTAATTTTCAACTGTTCTAAAACTCTTGGGTAGGTGGGATGAGGATTTTTTTTTTGTAGTATATACAAAACAGCAAATTTCATAGTTTTTCAGTGATATTTTACTTATTTGAATAAGCAAAAATATGGGTAGGATCTTTCCCCCAGTCAACCAATATATTATAGTCAGACCAAGACATTTGAAAGTATTCAACAATAAATATAATTATAGTAGCTAATATAAATAAGTATTCACTATATATTTCTAAATACTGACTATCTGCCAGACAAGTTGTAAATGTTTTAAATTAATTTATGTAATACTGATAACAGCCCTGTGAGATTTGCTTTGCAAAAGGAAATTTAGCTCTTTAAGTGCCTTATGTTGGTAAAGGTCACTTGTCTAGCAAATGAAATGACTGAATGTTTAATACATGGAACTTTAGAGCAGAATCTGTGCTCTTAAAGCACCTACTGTATTTTTGGTACTAGATTTTATCCTCTGAAAGTAATGAAAACTTCATCAAAAAATACTCAGTGGTTCCTCATTCACTTCAGCAAAGAAGCACAAACTTCTTGACCAGGAATTCAAACAATTTCACAATCTAATTTCAACAACTTTTCTCCAGCTCTCTTTCATTATACTCCTTTAAAAAATGCTCTGATAGAAAACGTAAGTCATTTAAAGGCTTATTTAACAGGCTTTAGCTTCTGCCTCTATTCTTTGACTAACTCTTCTATCTGGCATAGTTGCTGAAACTGAACATATTCTTCAAGGTCTGAACAACATAACAATGTACACTGGGCAGCTTTTATGAACAGAATAATGACTGCAAAAATATTTAATCTTTAGTATTTTTGCTTCTATACCATGACTATCCAAATTGAAGGAAAATGACCCTGTAATTTTTATTCAATATTAACATGTTTTGAGTTGAACACATTGCAAACTGATACAAAACGGTGTGTAAAAAATTATTACACTCTTTTCTTTTTTCTGGTGGTGCTACTGGAGACCCTACAGCCTTCACACTGAGCTTCATCCTTATTACTGCTCATTTGTTTTGTTCTGTTTTGAGACAGGGTCTCAATTGCCCAGCCTGGGCTCAACCTTGTGATCTTCTTGCCTTAGCCTGTCAGAGGGCTAGGATTACAGGCATGTACCACCATGCCTGACTACTGTACCTATTTTTACAGGTCAATTTTTAAAGTATAGCTCAGTAGTAGACAGTGTGCACGGTACATGCAACACCCTAAATTCAATCCCCAGCAGCTTAAAAAAAAAAAAAAGAGCAAATAATTGTCAATTGAATAAGTATTTATAAATTCATAGTGAAAGATCTCAGTTATTTTACTTCTAAATTTTTCACCTTGTATTCTTTTGCCTATAATGCAATTATCATTATTTGGCTGTTAAATAGTAATGCCAACAACCATAAACTGAAAAATGAATAAAGTGTGGCAACAAAACCAGTGAATACCTTCTTATGAGATAAAAATCAATGCAGGTGTTAACATTAGTACATTAAGGATATAGAAAGCTCTGCATTCTTGTTTATAATTTAAATGTATTATGCTTTTTGAGGAATCTCCATATTGATTTCCACAGTGGCTGGACCAGTCTACATTCCCACCAACAGTGGAGGAGTGTTCCTTTTTCCCCACAGCCCCGCCAGCATTTGTTATTGGTTGATTTTTCCATATATGCAGTTCTTTCTGGAGTGAGGTGGAATCTTAATGTTGTTTTGATTTGCATTTCTCGAATGACTAGTGATG
>PVJO010030623.1:0-15287 GCA_004026905.1 Hystrix cristata | reverse complement strand
GGTCAATTTCATGAATGTAATTGATGCTATTGTTAATGTACTAGTGTAACGAGTGTGCCATACAGGCTATAACCAGTTGTACTTTCTCATATGGTAATACTGTAATTATCTGAGGTAATAATCATTAACATAATCCAGGGTCTTGAGACAACTACAAAAGCCAAGAATCACATATGCCTAGAAGACACTGAACAAACCTCCTAAAAAGTATTGATATTTGTCTTCAAGTAACCTCCCATAATCAAAATATAAAAATCAGCACTGAAACTAAAAGGGGGGAAGTACGTATAGATACAAAGAAAATGACGAGACCCAGAAGTAAAATACAACACCAGACCCCCCCACCAGCTCATCCAAAACAAATCCAGAGGACAACGAAATAGAGGAAATTGGAAAACACTCAACCAAACTTTCAGAAATGATAGCAGCAGAAGTTAAAAAAACGGATGAGGTTATAGAGAACATCAGATTAGAAATAATTGACCAAGTTAAGATAGAGATGACGATCATAATGAAAGACCTGCTGAGTGAATTTAGAATAGACACAGATAAACAGAGAAGCTTTGAAGAACAATGGAAAACTTGACCACTCAATTTAGGAAAGAAATGGAACCCATGAAACAGATCCAAACATGTCCAAGAAATCAAAAACTGTCTTGAAAGTATACACAGTTGATTAAATGAGAGCGAAGACAGAATCTCAGAACTAGAAGACAGGACTGCACTTTATGACCATGAAAAGGAAAACTTAAAAATAGAGACTATGAGAAATCAATGCAACAACTGGAAGATGATGCAAAGAAGAACGATATAAGATTGGAGTGAAGGAAAAAGGAGACAGTGCAAAGGATCTAAGAAGATTATTCACAGACATAATGACAGAAAACTTCCCAAGCATGAGAAGAGAACTTGACATACAGATAAGGGAGGCATATAGAACCCCAATTACCCACGACCAAAATAAATCTACCCCAATATAATACATTTTAATCTTTATTTACACTTTCAGTTTCTCACACCAGAGAAACAATGTGGTATTTAAATGTGTGTCCAATTTATTTCACTTAAGAGTATGGTCTCGAAATGCATCCATTTACCTAGAAATATCTCAAGCTTATCATTCTTTATGGCAGAGTAGTACTCCATTGTATGAAAAAACATTTTCTTTATCCATTCTGCTGTTGCTGGTCATTTGGGCTGTTTCCAAGATTTAGTTATTACAAACTGTGCCGCTGTAAACATGAGTGTGCATATATTGCTGTGGTATGATGCTTTTAATTCTTTAGGAAAGATACCAAGAAGGAAAATAGCTGGGTCAAATGGAATCTCTAGTCCTAGTTCCCTGAGGAATCTTCACACCGATTTCCATAGCAGTTGCACCAGTCTACACTCCCAGCTGGGTCCGCAACCCCAAGGGAAGCTGGTTTTGCTGGTGGTGGGCATAGGCGCTCCGAGCCATCCTGCTACATAAAGAGCTAACTGACCTATTTCCCGCACACTAAGAAAAGCCCCCCATGGGCCTCTCCTACCTGTTTTCTCCAACCTCTACTCTTGTTAGAACCTAAATGTTTTTAGCTTTTAAAGTGCAAGAAATGACAAGTTCTCAGAGCCCAAATACAAATGCGCATTTAGGATGACTGTCGAATTGTAACTTGGCAATGGTGTTTTTTATTTACTTTTGTTATATTGATAGGAATGTTCATTTCCCCTCTACTGCCAGAATATTTACTACCCTGGACCTGAGCTAGACCCCGCACTGCACGCCCAGGGGCATCATTTCTGGAATGATCCAGGGTATTATTGGTATCATTTTGAAGAAAAGCTCGTTTCTAGAAGGCAGGAGGAATTTCCCTGCTTGCACATCAACTAAGTTAACAAAAATTCTGCCCACTTAACTGATAATTCTTGAATGATGACTCTTACTTCAGGGAGGCTCTCTCCCTACCTTCCCACTTTCTTAATCTTATCAATGTTCAAGAAAAAAAGGGGATGGAAAAAATCAAGAGATGGCCTCAGCCCAGGCCACCTGAGCTGGGTGGCTAACACAGCAGGAGGGCCCGGTTGGCCCCTACCTGACTGCAGCTCTAGCCACATAAGCCTCCTGGATGAGCCTTTTTGCAAACATTAAAATTCTTGTCACTTTAGTGCAATTTAAATTTCATGGCAGTTCTACATTTTATGCTAAAATTACTCATTTTCCCCCATTACAGCAGGATGATGAATAGTGTACAGATGGCATTGACTCCTGTTCTCCTGAGCCCAGTAATTAGGATCAAGAGGAGAAAAAACCCAAAACTTGCTACCTACTCCACAATTCCAGAGCTGCTCCAGAAGTTTGAAATTGTTGCAGCTCAGAAATGACACCCCAAAGTGAAAGGCTCAGAAATCGGGTCTAACTGATCTTCTCTTGCCTTCTGGTCTCTCACTTTCAAGGCAAGTTGCAGACACTAGAATTCCTCTTTCCCAAAGCAGGTCCTAGGAACCAGCACCCTTCCCACAAAGCCAGCCATGAAACCTAAAACTATTGCTCTTACTTCGCCCCGCCTTTCTGTATAAGAGTTGGCAGCCAGGAAATTCCCTGATCCACCTTTTTGATTAGAGGTCATCAGGCCCCTGTTCCAGAAGGGGTCCTGTCCTGCGCCTGGGAGGAAGGAATGCTGCAGAGAGAGGCCAGGAAGAATCCAGAAGGCCCTGTTGGGGTCCCCCCACTCTACTGCTATAAGATCACTCCCTTTTGCCAGTCACCTTGCTATGTTTCATCCCACTTCAGTCATTCAGCCTGATCTTGGGGGGTGCTCCCTTGACACTGTGGAGGTGCTGTGATTACACTGCACTTGCAGAGGGCATTCTGATAAGTATTTTGCTCAATGGCTTTCAGCTATTATTTGGTCCCCTTATAGGCAAGATTCAGGAGACAACCTGGAGGGAGGCATGTTTAAAACAGCCCATGTATTGATGCCCTGGCACCCAGGAGGGCCCATTGGTGTGTGTTAATTACTAGGACTTTCTCCTCCAAACCTCCCAGAGTCCCAAGACTCACCCAGCTGTCCACCCTAATGTGGGGTTCCACCTTGCACATCCTCATTCACATGTAGCAATTTTGTGCATGCCCTGGTAATCAAACCAAAGCTCCTGGGACATCTGTACAGCTATTCTGGGCCTCCTAGGGGCCTGAGAAAAATAACCTTATTATTATCAATAACTATCCCATGGGGATGGGATATCATTCTGCAGAGTAAGGCTTCCCAGAAGGCACAGCAAAGCATGGCAGTTGCTGTGTGGACATGAAAACAAACCCAGCAGAGCATTTGTGAAACCCGTGCTGGGGCTCAGCAGGGTGTGTCTTTCTACAAAAGTTCAACTCCTGCAGTAGCAGAAACAGTGGCACCAATAATGATGAAGGTGACCAAAGCATATCGTCATCTCACCTGCTGCTTTGGTTTGTTTGTTTTTTGGTGCCAGGGATCGAACTCAGGGCTTTACACTTACTAGGCAAACACTCTAACCACTGCGCTAAATCCCCAGCCTGCTGCTTTGGTTTGATTCCTGGCCAGACCGCCATGGACATCTCCTACTGGGCCAGCCTCCTCCTCTTCTGCCCTCTCTCTCTCCTCTCCTCCTCTTTCCTACTCTCCCCTCCTCCTTCTCTCCCTCCTCATTCTCTTTGTCCTCCCCTGAGTTAGTCAGCTTTCCATCACTGATAAGATATAGTGGTACCTCGGTTCATGAACTTAATTCTTTCCACTATTCTGATCACAAACTGAATTGGAAGAGAACCCAATCAAATTTCCCCATAAGGTCAACATTGAACCTAACCACTGAATTTGATTCAGTTCTTGCCCAATTCAGTTTACGACCGGAAGGGTGGAAAGAACAAAGTTTGCGAATCAAAGTACCACTGTACCTGAAAGAATCAGTTTGTAAGGAGGCTCACGATTTCAGAGATTTCATCTGTGAGCTCTTGGCTCCACTCCCTTTGGGCCTCTGGCGAAGCAGCACATCATAGCAGAAGTGTGCATCGTGGAGGAAGCTATTCACCTCACAAAGCCAGGAAGCAAAGACTGGGTCCCAATATCCCCTTCAATGGCCTCACTTCCTCCCACTAGGCCCCACCTCCTAAAGGCCCACCCATCTCCCAGTTGTACTACAGGCTGGGTCAGGCCTTCCTGCTCTGCTTCCTCCCCTACTTCTCCTCAGGCCTCTGCTCCCTTGGAGCTCTTTCCCTGGAACAGTTCAAGACAAAGCCAGGCCACCGCTTCCAGTACTCCCCTGAGGACACGCCACTCCAGGCCCTCTGTAGTGGGCCTGGAGTCTGAGCCTCTTGGTTCCTTGCATCTCCTGAATCTCACTTAGCTCCCGTGTGAAGCCTCTCTGGTCTGTAATTCTCCAAACTCCGGAGATTCCAGGCCTGTCCTGTCTGGGCCAGAGCATTGCAGCTCAGTCACCAAGAGTTGACAGTTACTGTGCACCTGATGATCTTCCTGGTTCAAAAAGACACTTTTTTGTTTGTTTGATTTTTACCTAAATCCTCAGTATTTGCTTTACTTATTTTGCAGTGTTGGGGATCCCACCCTGGGCCTTGTGCATGCTGGGGTGGACCACTGAGCTATGTCCCCAGCTCTTGCTGTATTTAAAAACTCACATCTAGGAGGAATGAATACAACCACCAGGGGCCATCTGTGAAACGATAAAGCCCATACAGTGGGCGCAGTGTGACCAGGTTGGGATCAGGCCCGTGTGTGCCCTGTGGCTCTCGTGGGACTGCTGGGAGCAGAGGCACCCTGCTGAGCCCACAGACATCACGTTGGGTCAGAGCCCACTGCTGCCATGCCCATGCTGGAGCCAGTCTTGGAGCTGTTGTTGGAGCCACACGACACAGCTGCCATGCCCAGGGCAGGAGGAGGGCATGGAGAAGGCATTTGGGTGGCCATGCAGGGAACAGCAGGAAATGGGCCAAGGCTCACCTGTGGAAGGATGCAACAGCAGTGGAGATGAGATGACTCTGTGGGCAGGAGCTAAAGAAGGGGACATCCAGTCTTTTGGGCACAGGAGTGGAGGTGGTGGGTCCATAACTGGAAGAGGAGCCTAGGGTGGAGATGTCACTGGGCAAGGCCTCTGGAGATCCACCTGGAGCTCTGAGGCCCCACAGTTGGAGGACAGAGGAGGGTCAGGAGAGTGGCCTTTGTGCTGGAGCTAAAGAGAGGGGCTGCAAGAAGAGGGTTAAGAGAATGGGGGGAGCCCCAGGGAACAGGCAGGGCTGGGGTCTTCCCTGGCCCAGCGGCTCTGTGCTCCTGGGCTCAAGGGGACGGGAAGCCAGAGAGACCAAGAGAAGCTGGGATGGGAGGATGGGGCCCGGGAGGGGCTGGAGGAAGCCTGCGGGGCAGGGGCAGGAGAAGGGGCTGGGCCACCCACGGATGTGGGAGGACATCAGAGTTGGGAATGGCAGGAAGGAAGAGAAGGCAGGGGGTGAAAGGGGCCTTCCTCCTAGGCCTTGGATCCCTCTCTTCCCTCCACTCTACTCTCCTTCATACCTCCCCCCTACCTCTCAGCCTCTTCTCTATTTTTATTGTTTTTGTTGTTGTTGTTGTTTCGTTTCAAAGGTTTACATATATTAATAAGCTGAGAGGAAAATCTGTCCTTGCTTTTAGTCTCCTGTCCATGACTGGAAATTCTTAATCTCTCAACGAAGTTGGTCTCAGAGCAATTTATAAGAAAGAAAAATCTGGTTAAATTGTATGCTGAGAAAACAGGACCTCAGAGTGCGGGGCCTTGCTGTGCCCGGCTGGGTGGGGCGCAGGCCAGGCTTCCTGGTTTCCAAGGTCACGCGCCTGGCCCAGGGCACAGCCCCCCAGGGATGATTTCTCCTTCAGCAAGCACCCTGCTTAAACCGAGGAGCTGACACCAGGCTTCCAGGCAGCCTGGAGCTGTGGTGTTACCAAAGTGTGGGCCGGAGTCCCAGCTCTGGAGGTCCCAAAAGATGGGGCTGGGCTGCCTGTCCCAAAATGCCAATCAAGGGGACAAGTGGCAGTGCATAGTGAACAGATACAGGGGTTCAAGATATGTCTGGAGGGGCTGACTGAAGCTTTGGGACTTTATAGAAATTGTGAGCAAAGGCAAGGGGGTTGTACAGCTGGTTGTGGAGGTGATCCTGTCAGGCTGTGGTCTGGTGGATGTTATCTCAGGTGTGGTTCTAGGCAAGTCATCATCGCTTGAGGGGGCAATTGGATTCCATCTTGAAGGGACAACTGCTCTAAGGGGGCAGCCTGAGTTCAGTCACGGAGCAATTATTCCCGCTGTGGGGGAGGAGCTTGATTCCTCCCTTGGGATAATTGCTCCCACTTGGCTGGGCAGTTATCTGTTCTGTGAGACTCACTGTTGCTTGGGGGAGTCTTGGTCCCTTGTCATAAAGATATCTGTGGATCAGACCTGCTGTTCCTGGACTCAAAGGTCAGAGGCTCAAAAGAAAATGTTAAAGAGACAAATAGGTCAGAGAAGAATTAAACGGATTAGTTAGGACAACGATGGGGCCTCCTTCACTGGATGCCTCCTTCGTGGACTGGGAGGAGTGAGCCATTTCCTAACTGACTCTACTGCCTGACCTGCAGAGAAAGGGAGGGAGAGGGCAATGCCCTTTGCAGTTCCAAGAACACATGGTGACAAGACAGAACATGGGGATTTATGGCCCCACATCCCAAACTCCATCTTCAGAGACACAGCATGCGTGTTATGGTGTCTCCACAGAGAAGCATCCGCAGGCCGTGTGTGCGGCCACTCAGTGTCCAAACAGCCAGTGGTCCAGTCACTTTCCATCTTTGCTATGAATTTTAGGGGGAAATAGAGAACACCACAACTTTCTTTATTTTCCATCTAAAAAAATCTCTTAACCTTGGCGGGTTAGTCAAGGCCCCTTCTGAAAATCTGATGACTGACTTCCTCAGAAAAGCAAGCCTTAAAATTAGAGACTGTGGCTGCCATCTGGGGGCTCTGTGGGGCCTTGGAGAAGAGCCCTCATGGTAGTCCTCTCCCAGCTCTGAGAAGCCGCGGCAGCCCTGTGGGTGTGGGGAGGGTCAGGAGCAAGAGGAAGCAGACCTGGCTGGGACCACAACCAAACAGACCCTAATAACCCAAACTTAAAACAGTGACACGTACACTAGGTACTGCAGTAACTTTATGCAGTTGTGACTTAATGCTGCATCTATGTGGTTGTTTACATTGCTCACTGTCAGAAGCAAAAGGCACAGTGTATTGTGGTCTGTAAGTTTGTGCAGCGGCCTGTAAGTTTGTGCAATTTTTGATAAATTTTAATGAAAATCTATATATATATATATAAAGAACCTTGAGAGGCTCCAGTGGAGGGAGGGAATGGACTCAGATCTGCAGCCATCTTCCATGTTAAAAGGTTGAGCTCCGTAATAGAGCCCCACTGGAACCTAGATGAAAAGCAAAGTGTTGGAATAGCAAAGAAAATAAAAGCTGCCCTACTGAGAAATGAAGACTGGACTTGGATTGCTTTCTTTTTTGTACAATTTTTTTTTTAATCAACACAATTACTGTTGTAGTTAGACAGGAAGAATAATTATGTTATTTTGTGGCACTGTAGGATGAATACAGATAATAATAATGCATTGCATATCTCCAAATAGAAGATTTTGAATGTACTCACCAAGAAGAAATGATCGAAGTTGAACTTTTTTATGAGCAGCACTTCTCTCAGCTAGTGTGTGTGTGTGCAATCCGTTCCCCCCACTCTCAGTTCTCCAACACAATTGGAGTGTCCTGCAGTTCAATTTGATTCTGACACTGGGCACCCGGAGTTGGCATCAGACACTGCTGGTGTAAGGACTTGGTCCCATAGGACACCCCCACTTCAGACTCCAACTGCAAACACGAGGTACTCAGGTTACCCAAACTTCTTTCTGATTTGGCTATAAATTTGGGAGTTCCCACAACCCATGCCTAACTCGTCATCAATTTCCTGTAGCTGCACACACAACTCAAGAAAACAGAAGATACTACACTGGGCAAGGTCTGGAAGGGTCCCAGGCCCTCCCATCCCTGAGGAGCTGGGGTGTCGTCCCACCTCTTAATTCTGCCCTCTGATCCCAGCCTCTGTCCAAAAGATTTCAGGACCTGCCAGCCATCAGCCATCTGAGTAACACGCGGAAGACACTTGTCACTCTCATCTCACCCTCCAGTGCAGAGAGTAAAGAATGCTACATACTGTTTTCCCTACACACATGCCTATGATGAAGTATAACTTATAAATTGGGCATAGTAAAGATTCTGGATGATAACTAATACTAGGAATAGTTTCAGTAATACACTGTAATAAAAGTTAGGTGAACATGCTCTCTCTCTTTCTCAGAACAGCTCATTGTACTGTTTTTACCTCCTTCTTATCCAACATTGACCCTGGTAACTGAAACCACCAAACACAAATTGCAGATAGAGGAGGCTGCTGTCTGTATTTCTTTTTGTGGAATTTTTGTCTGTTTGTTGGAATTTTTTTTTTTTTTTGAAACAGGGTCTCGATATGCAATTCAGGCTGACTTTGAACTCACCGTGTAGCCCAGGCTGACCTCGACCTCTCGGCAATTCTCCTGGCTCAGCCTCCCAAGTGCTGGGATTACAGGCATGCGCCACCACGCCCAGCTGTCTTTCTTATTGTGTCGCACGCAGGGCCTCGCCTCTCAGCCTTCCATGAGCACAAGGCCTTGGGCTGCTGAGGGTCTGCCTAGCCCAGGGTGCAAACACTGCTTAAGTCTTGACATTTTCCACGGGGCCCTCTCAAGAGCATAAGAACATTACACTACGATTTTGTGTTTTCTTAAAGAGTGCTCTCTGGACGCAAAAACCTTAGACTCCACAACTGTGCTTTGGGGTATAATAATACAACTTGGTCTTTCTCATTTCCGGAGTTCCAACAGGCCTTGGACAAGCAAATCCCAGTCTAGCAAACTTCTAAGTGGTACCATTGTAAACCAAGAACATGTCCTGTTTCCAAAGCTGTCCTTCGAACACAAATACCTGGTCCTCCAGAGACTGGAATCCTTTTGTGACTCCATTAGCCCTCCACCTTGGGGACTCTAGCTGTTCCTAAAACAAACCAACCTCCGGTTAACAACTCCGCACCCACCTTTCTGAGCTCCTCAGGCTAAACCCTCACCCCCTCCTCTGCCCGCCCCCCAGCTTCTAGGTGGGATTTGGCTCTGGAGGTCTGAGCTCAAGTTTTGGTTCAAGCACCTTTCTCTGCCGCTAATGTCTCCTCTCCCCTGCCTGCCAAACACACTGCCACTCTCTCCTCTCCGCCCCCAACCCCCACTGTGGCTCCTGCATCGCAGGTGAATTTGACAGGCTGCATTTAACCTAGATTAAAATTGCTTCAAAATAAGATATTCACAATCTGCATGTCAATCGAGTTGATCACAAATACAAGAAGCAATCAGTGGTGCTATCTTGACAGCTGAGCTGCCGTGCTGCGAAACGCCTGGTATCTTGAAGCTCCGACTCCAGGGATGAAAGCATGCGGTGAGCACCACAACGGGCCTGAGTGTCATCTGAAAGCACAGTCACCCTGCCTGACAGGTCAGGCACTGGGCGGAATGGGCCCCTTGCCACTGCTGACAGCCACTTCCCGTACAGCTAGTGCTTCATTATTTATGTTAATGGGGCCAGGGGTGACGTGGGGAATTGAAATCAGCGCATTCTTAAAAGATAAGATGCACTTGGGGAAGTAATTCAATCTCCTCTCCCTGATCCCCCTCTAAAGAGCAGCTGGAAAACCCTCCTGGCCCTCTGTCCGTTGAAGGGGGCGGTGGGCTGTGTCCATTCCTTCCCGGAGGAGCAGAGGGCAGAACCGGGCAAGAGTGACCTGGCTACGCCTTCAGCGTGCCGAGCACATCCTTCAGGACCAGCAGTTACCTGCAGGTGCGTTCTTTCCTCCTGTCGTAGTCCCAGCACAAAGTGCCCAAGCCTCACCCACCTCCTGGGAGTCTGGAGGGAACCTGACCAGACTTCCAGCCTCACTAAAAAGCAGTGAATTCCCACCCACCGGTGGAGCTTGAGTGTGCAAGTGTGTGTATGGGGAGACAGTGTGTGCATGTGTGAGTTGTATAGTGTGTGAAAGCATAGGTACGTGTAAGAGTGTATAAATGTGTATGAGTGTGAGTTGTGTGAGCATGTGTACACAAGTATGCATATATGTGTAAGAATGAGTATGTTTTCACGAGTGTGTATGTGTAAGAATGTGTGTAATAATGTGAAAGTATATGCAAGTGTGTGAGATTATGAGAAGGTATATCTGAGTGTGTGTGTGTGTGTGTGTGTGTGTGTGTGTGTGTGTATGTACATGAAGTCATTTCCTTACCTTTGAGGCCTGTAGCCAGAGTCCCCAGTGCTGGAGGCAGCTGCTGGGAGCAGTTTGCACTGGGGCATCGAAGGGACTGAAATCTACATAAATATACCGTGTAATGTTTACTTCTTCTTTGCTCTAAAAATGTTAAAATTTCTGACTACAAAATATTACACTCTGAGTATAAACATGAGCAAGGGAAACTTTGGTTTGCAAATCTGATTTGTCACTCCAAGGCAACGCAGCTAATAGTTCAGTATTCAAGTCTTTTTACTGCCCGTTTTATGACACATAAGCAACTGACTACATTGTTAAGGAGCCTGCATTTCCCTCTCTGTGTCTTCAGCAATGTCCCGCGATGTTAAATGTCCTTCTAGAGCGGCATTCACGGGAATCCGCGGCAAGGGCGGAGCACGGTTCAGCTCACGTGGGGCATCGAGAACTTTGCTGCTTTTCTGTTATGTACAGAGTGTCTTCATACATCCTTGAGATAATTCCTAGAAATGAGATCATTGGGGCAAAAATATAACTAAGAATTTTGATTCATAGAAAAGTAAGGGATAAAATGTTAGGAAATACTTGACCCATTAAATAAACTTTCATCTACTACAGAAATCAGAACTTACTCCTTTCCTTGCAAAATGTCCAGAAGAAAGGGCTTCGTCAAAGTCCCAGGGAAGGCAGGGTGGGTGGGAATCCATAACCTACATCCCAGCACAGCAGCTCTATTTATTTCGGTGCATTTTTATCTGCCACAGAGTTCTTTTGTTTTGTTTTGTTTTTCCTTTCAATGCTTTTTGTAAACTGAGAAAGAATTCACAAGCTTTTCAGGTCTATCAATCAGTGGTGTTTAGTGTGTTCACAGCGGTGTGCGGCTCCAGCCTTGTCTAACTTCAGGACACCTTCGCTCCCTCCGGCAAATAACCGCCCACCTCACTGCCCTCCGGCCCAGCCCCTGGCAAGCGTCAGTTTACTTTCCATCTCTGTGGGTTGGCCTATTCTGGACATTTCCCAATGGAATCATGAAATATGAGGTCGTTTGCGACTGGCTTCTTTTACTTAGCATGATGTTTTCAAAGTTAATCCGTGTTGTAGTATTAATCAGTTTTTCATTGCTACTTATGTCCTCTGTCCTCTGGGGATCCCACGACTTGATCATTCACCAGTTAATGGGCATTTGGGTGGTTTCCACCGTCTGGCTGTTAAGAAATAATATTGCTGTGAATGTTCTGGACACGTTTTTGTTTGGACATATGTTTTCAATTGTCTTGGGTCTGCCCAGGAGGGGAAGAGCTGGGTCGTGGTAATTCTGCTTACTTTTTTAAGGAATTGCTAAACTGTTTTCCAAAGAAGCTCCACCTGCTCGATTGTTTTGGTTCCGATTTTCTCCTTTGCTCTTGTTGTCATCTATTTCTATTGCATTCCCCTGGGCTGGCGATTGCAGTCTCTGCGACGCAGGGAGAGGGTTTGAGTGGCCGACTTGTCTTAGCAGATCAATTGCTCCCTCTTCTGTTGCTAGAGCGAAGGGCACTTTCTTTGATAAACGACACTCTCTTATATTGTCATTGCGCTGTCTTGCTTCCGCGGGCCCCTTATTTTTCAGCTATTCTTGCTGACATTGTCTTCTGATCGAGCTGTATGCAGGAGAAGTAGATGGTTCTTCTTCCTCTCCTTTTTCATCTGCACAGTTTTAAGGAGAATGGGTGGAGAGATTCTAGTTTTGGCGGCTGCCATTATCTTTTGGGAGAGCTGAATGCTTATTTTTAGATAGTGAAAAATCTCATAGTGAGAAAAAAATGGGCTGAAACGATAGAACAAATAGGAATTTGACATTTAGAGAATGTTGTTAGGGGTTGATTCATGGCCCCTCAAAAAGACGTGTTGAAGTCCTAATTCCCAGTACCTGTGAATGTGCTTTACTTGGAAACAGGGTGTTTATAGATATAGTCAAGTGAAGATGAGGTTGGGCCCTAATCCAGAATGACTTGTGTCCTTATAGCAGGACAGAGACACAGATAGATACATAAGGAGGATGCCAGGTGACAATGAGGACAGAGATTAGGAGGATGCATCTGTGAGCCAAGGAGCACGAGGGTGGATGGCAACCACCAGAGCTAAGAGAAATACACAGAGCAGGTTCTTCCCAGAGCTTTCAGAGAGCATGGTCCTGCAAACCCCCATTTTGGGTTTCTGGCTCTGTGAGACACTAAGTGTCTGTTGTTTAAAACCAGCCAGTGTGTGGTGAAGGCAGCCCTGGGAAACTAAGGCAGATATCAATGAGGTTATGTCCAGGGAAGAAGATGTGGCAGGTGCAAACATTCGGGGCTAGGACCTCGTCTGAGGAGCACTGAGACCCGCTCATGGCTCACACAGCTCAGTAAAGCCTTCAGGTTTGATCCTGTAAGTGACAGGAGACCATTAAAACAGGAACAGTGAAGCTGGGGATTTAGCTCAGTGGAAGAGCACTTGCTTAGCAGAGTTCGAGTCCCCAGAACCCCTCTGTAGTAGTTACTTTTCTAGAGTCAATGTTTTGCAAGAGAGCAGATTTAACACAGGACAAGTCCAAGTTACAAGATTCACACACACAAGCCAAATGTAGGAAGACTGCAGAATGTCTGTCAATGTACTGGAGACCCAAAAGATCCAACCGAGGGCTGGGAGCCCACGGCAAGTCCCACGTATATCCCTGTCTGCACTAAATGGCTGAAGAAATCTGTACTGGAACCAGGATATGATGCTTGCAGCAGAGATGAAGACTAGAACTCCCCTGAAGCAAACAGCAGCCATCCTTGACCACAGCAAGTCCCCGAGCTCCTTCTGGAACGAGAACAGCCAAGTTCCCTCTGGGAAAACTAGCCGCAGTGGGGTTTCTCCTGGGAAACAACTGGCCACAGTCTTCTGCTCCTGTTCTCCTTTATGGTGTATTAGCAACAATCCTCAGGTGGATCCTCTACGCCCCGAATGAGACCAACTCAGTCCAGCTGGGCGATCCGGCTCAAGTTGGCCGTATCACCCCACCCGCCAACCCCTCCAAAAAAACTCAAACAAACAGGAACAGCTTGATTAAAATCATCTCGCTTTTCTGTGAAACAGAATTGGAGCAACAACAGTAGAAATAGGGTGACTTCTGAAGAGGCCACTGAAGTGTCCAGAAAAGACAGTGGCAGTCTGGGCAGAGTGGGCTGAGTTGAGGGAGACAGGGGTAGCTTTGGAAAATCAAGATAACAATATTGCTGATGCATTGGCTGTCGGGTGGGGGGGAACGAGAGGAGTCAAAAATGTAGTTTTGCACAGGTTATGTTTGAAATACTAATTAGATGTTCAAGTGTCTAAACAACTTCTGTTTTTTCTCAAATGATGATTAACACAGGTTCCTTGCATTCCTTAAATGTACGTACCTATGATTTGCATAATGCAGATGGGTCAGCTCTCAAACGCACGAACATTCAGAATGGGTCCTTCGAATGTGCTCAGCCACAGAAGCAGGAAAAAAGAAATCATGAGTTCAAGATGTGGGCTGCAGCTTTCCCCTGGGCGGCTGCATGAGGAATGGCTGGGTGCACAGCAGCTGGTGTGCTATTCAGGAAGAAAAAGAGGTCCCAGCCAGCTCTCCAAATGTGACTTCCATAGCAGGTTTTAGAGCACACGCCAGTTTTCTCCCGGGAGGAGGGAGCTGGGGAGGTGTAAGTCTTCCTGGAGGAGCTCCATGATCACCAGCAAGAAGGTGGCAGTTGATGGTGTGGATGCCCCACAGCAAAAAACCTGGCCACCACTTTCCAGGGAGCCATTTTAGTTAGAGGGGCACAAATGGTTAGAAAGGAGACAGAGAGCCTGATAGTTGAGCAAGATCTGCATTTTGGCTACATAAGCAACTAGTGTCTGGGGGCATTAAAGCTGTTGTGTGTAGGTTTTTTTTTTAACCATCAACTTATTTCCACTTATAGAGAACTCCCCGTACAGAGGTTGGAGAAGGGGCACGATGCAGAGCAGCATCCCCCAGAGGCTGGGAGCCAGCACACAGCCAGAATGGCTGGCCAGGGCCTCTCCTGGTGTGGGAGGAAAGTGTGGAAGATAGGAACAGAGGCCCGGAGCTTGGAACAAGGTCCTGGCCCATGAGGGCACCTTTTTCCTTAGAGTAGGAAGAGAAGCCCAAGAGCTTCAGAAAACCAGAGATTTGAAATACTGTGGAAGGTGGCAGAGAGGGCTGGCTTAGGGACATAGCAGGAGCGCTGGGTATACTGTGCCCCAGAAGAGGTGATGTTTGACTTTGAGGTTCCTCTCTGATAGCGCTCAAGAGTGCCAGTCCAGAAACAAAAAATTCAAGATGGTGCTTTCAGGCCAGGTTTGGCCAGGTGAGTATAAAGGACAGAGAGCCAAATATTGGTGAAGGAGGCAGAGTGGCTGAGATCTGGTCAGTGTAGGCTGCTCTAACTTTCCAAATGCACACATTTTAGGGACTTTGGAGGGTCCCTGAGTCCAGTGTGGGTCTGGTCAGTGGATGGGCCTGTGTCCTCCTCCCCTATCATTCAACCACCTTCAAAAATTTGGCTTCCTGGTCTCCTTGGTAGGGGAAACAAGCCAGAATCTGTGAAGGGAACAGGAAACAGCCACATGAGTGATTTTAAAAGGGTCAGACCGGAAATGGCGTGTGTACCCTCACAAAGCTGCAAGGAACAATGGGAAATGTTCAGTTTTGCATGGAGTGAGAAGGAGGAGAAGGGTTCAATGATCAGCAGCCGTTCTCTGCTGAGTTCACAACACGGATCATGAGATTCAAGCAACATAAGGGGAAACAGGGTGACGACATAGTCCTTGGAAATTAGAAGAAAAATAATCTCTTTCCACTGGAGAGAAGTGCAACCCAGTTGAAAACCAACCTCAAGTGTTGGCCAGAGCCACTGGCAGACAGCAGCTGTGGGTTGGTGCCATGAAGTTT
>PVJO010030622.1:0-15298 GCA_004026905.1 Hystrix cristata | reverse complement strand
ATTTCTCAGACGAAGAAATAAAAATGGCAAATAAATATATGAAGAAATGCTCAACATCACTAGTCATTCGAGAGATGCAAATCAAAACAATGTTAAGATTCCACTTCACTCCAGAAAGAACCGCGTATATGGAAAAATCAACCAATAACAAATGCTGGCAGGGCTGTGGGGAAAAAGGAACACTCCTCCACTGTTGGTGAGAATGTAGACTGGTCCAGCCACTGTGGAAATCAATATGGAGATTCCTCAAAAAACTACAACTGGAGGTTCCATTTGACCCAGCTATTCCCCTACTGGGGATCTTCCCAGAAGAATTAAAATCATCATACCACAAGGATGTATGCACCACCATGTTCATAGCAACACAGTTTGTAATAGCCAAGTCTTGGAAACAACCTAAATGTCCAACAACCAACGAATGGCTAAAGAAAATGTTGTTTTTCTACACTATGGAGTACTACACTGCCATAAAAAAGGATAAACTAGAGTCATTCATATATAAATGGATGTTTCTTGAGAACATACTCTTAAGTGAAATAAATCAGACACTCATGAGCACACATCGAATTGTTTCTCTGATATGAGAGACCATAATTGTAAATAAGGACAAAGAGATGTAATAGATATTATATAAAAGGAGGATGGTGTGCAGAGGAGAGGAGTACTAGAAGGAAAGAAGGGGAAAAGCAGAAAGGCAACAGGGGAGAGAGGGGAAAGGGAAAATATGGAAAATGATGAATGAACCTGCTGTAAATAGGGAGGGAGGGTGCAGGGGAGGGGGGAAGAGGGGGTGAACCAAGATACATCATGTATAGGTACAGAATTAATGTAATGAATGTGACCATTGTATGTAGAATGTACCAATACATGTTCTTGGTTTAAAATAAAAAAATTAAAAAAAAAAAAAAGTTGTTTCCAATCAGAGAATTTCACATCAAGACAAAAAGCTGATCAACAGAATGTATTATTAGTTGTAAAGATGCCTGTTATTTTTGGAACAGGTAGGTTCACTGTATGTTTTTTTTTTTTAAAAACTCACCTAATTTGAGATTTAAAAAACTAAACATGCAAGCAAGTTCTTTCTCAAGTATGTACTGTACTCTAGTTGACCACATATATTTACATCCATTATTTTGCAAATTGTATAAATTCAGATGTAAGTAAGTGAGATGAAAAGGATTTGTTTTGGGGTAATTTCCTTTGAATTTGAAACTGTACTGCAGATATCATAAGTTTATTGCATTTTTTTCTGCCTACAATAACTGATGGTACTGTCTTTTGACTATGAGGACAACATGACCGTCTAATGCTCCTTGAGAGATTTGACCAGGAAAGGTTTGTATCATCGATACTGGATCAAGTTTTTAACTTTCTAATCAGTGACCTGTTTTATTAGGAACTAGATGTTAAAGACAAAAGTCTAGAAATCAAGTATTTCTTATTTTAACCCTTCTTTAAGGTGCCTTTACTTTTGGAAAGTTCCATAAGTAATTCTTCTGTTAGAATTATGATCACAGGGTATGTCTTTATAGATCATCTGTTTTATCTTAAGAATAGAAAATTGTAGATGAAGGAACATACAGAAATAGTCAATATTTATAAAGGTTTGACTAAATTGCTGTGTAAGTGTGGTAGAATTGTTTAAGAAATACCATTTAAAAGAAGGTATTTGTGAATTCACATTTTATATTTGGATTTTCATTCTAGTATCAGTGAATCTGAATTCACAGACAAGTGTAATTATTTCCTGTGACTATTAGAGTTCATATAAACTGAGGAAGAAAATTTACCCAAATTTCTTCTTACTGTCCCAAATAGGAATATCCATAATCTATGTTTTTAAATTTTCAAAGCTTGAAAATTGTTACAGGTGCTATAATCATGTATGTCAAAATTAGGTTCACAATATAAAGGAAACTGCAGATAATGAGCAAGTTCTGGAAGCCTTTTGTAACTTGAGGCATTTCAGTATCTACCTCTAAGGAAGGAGAAAGGAAGAAAGGAGAGAGAGAGAGGAATTCTGAATCTCTACATTAGCATATGTATGTGCCCGAGTTAGCTCATAGTTTAGCTAAGAGGCAAGTAATTGTTGGAACCCTGTAGGTCTTGAGGCTTTTCTCATATCTAATTTTTAAGAAGAAATTGAAAACATGAAGTAAGAAAAATAATCTTTATGGGAGTCGGCTGGTTTTGAGGAGAAATATTCTAAGTTGTAAAGTTGGCGGGATTGTCTGCCTAAGCCAAGATACTCAGGAATTAGCTTGTTCTTCAACCTGAAAATACTCCTTAAATACAGTTCTGAGCCTGATGACAGTTTAAAAACTCAAAAGGTGCTCTAGAGTTTTTTTTTTTTTTTTTTACTATATGTACCGTGGCTTAGTATTTCCATCAATGTGAATTCTTATCCTTAGTTTTGCTGAGTAAATAGTTCCTTATTATTTGATTTATTTATCCCTTTCTAGTAATAAAACATACCATTTCCCATTTGCATTTCCTCTATTTGTCCATCCATCAGAGAGTTACAACTCAGAGCAATCAACATAATTTAGAATTTAATTTGAAAATTTAGAAGTCTCCTAGTTTGCAGTGGTTAAGAACACAGGCTTTGGACTCAGAAAGCCTTGGGTGCTAGCATCATCAGTGTCATTATTGTTGGGTGAAGGCACATTGGGGCAAATGACTACTAATTACCGTATTTGATGCTTCCTGCAGCCCAGGTAAAGAATGGATTATAGCAAGACCTTCAGACTGGAGGCAGTAAAGCAGATGGAGAAGAGGAGAGGGGCATTAAAGAACACAGTGAAACCCAGCTTGCATTTGTATCATCTGTCTGCTGCTGGGAAATAGAAGCTGGCACACACCAGAGCTTGCGCCTGTTGGGAACAGGGCTTTTTTGAGCAAAGACATTGTGTGGTTGTAAGCCCTAAAGAATGTCATTCTTTCTGGTTGAAAACCAAAGACACTGCACATACAGAGTACAGTCAACACTGGTGGCCATACTTTCTAACCATACTTGGGTACCTGATGGACAGTGATGTCAGATTTTATTTTTAAGAAATGTTTTTAAAGTATACATTTCAGGATTTAGAAGTCTCATGCATTTGTAATATTTATCATTAAATATTTTAAGGTATTTAAAATGAGTGTTAATATGTGGGATACTTTGAATCAGCGAATCAGCCATCTAACTCAGCATACCAATTCAGAACTATTTCTAATTCTTGATATATCTATGTATATTACAGTATTTTTTATATAGTACAGTATTTTATTTATTTATAAGTATATATATAAAACCACTCATATCAGTTGTAAATCTTAATAGTTTTATATACTGGCATTCTATTACAGAAATTCTACTTAAGTTTTTGAAACTATGAGTCTGACTTTGTGTTAAACTCCAGTAGACAGTAGGGAAAATTTGTTTAGTGTTAAACTCCAGTAGACAGTAGGGAAAATTTGTTTAGTATCAATATCAATAACTTCCATCCAAAAAAACTGCTGATGGACGGGTAGGGCTTGGTGGTGCACACCTGTAATCCCAGCACTCAGGAGGCTGAGGCAGGAGGATCACCATGAGTTTGAGGCCAGCTTGGACCACATAGTGAGTTCAAGACCAGCCTGGACTACACAGCGAGACCCTGGCTCAAAAAACTGCAAAGAAGGGAAAAAAAGAAAAAAAAGGATCGCTCCATTATATATGTATTTTACCATAATTGTAAAAATTTTAAAAAATTACTCAGGTATCTTTTCATACTAAGATCTTTTTTTATTAGCCTTCTTCAGGCTCTGGGTTGGCTTTCTGTTTCTGTTTTCCAAGTTGGTTCAAATACACTATTCTTGGTCTTGATACATTTATGATATCTGACGAAATTGCAGATGAAAAAGAAAAAATATTATGGGAAACTTTGTTCTTTTTTGTCGTTCTGAGGAATCCTGCAAAGTTAGTTATAGGAGGTATTAAAGTCAAAGAATCTCTTGGTTGAATTTTAGAATTTGCTTTTCTTCGGTGCTCTTTCCCTAAAAATCAGAGAATCACAATTAAATATCTCTTAAACCTAAAGACTCTAGATATAGTCTCACTCCTCCGGCTTTGTGTACTTCTGTTTTTACATAACTAAGCCATACTAAGAAAACAGATCAGTAGTTCCCAGACCTTTAGCTATTAAAGACCAAACGTCTATGGGGATTAGTACATGGTTAGCCAGCTTTTTAGTATGCCAAATTGGCCCTTAAAAAAACAAATGCCAACTACTGTAAACATAATTTGGTAAAACAAAGAATATTTTAACACCAACAGAAAGTGTAAAAGGCATTATCTTAAAACGATAGACTTGACATTTTATGAAGTTAATTTTACCAGAACTTTCCTACATTGTCCTTATTTTTTCTTATGTTACTACAAACCCGTAAAAACTTCATCAGTTACTGCTTATATACTGTTTTTTAGAAGCCAGTATTAATGTGAAGAAAGAGTAGGACTATCCTTTTGCATAAATTATTTTTTATTAAAGAGCTATGAAAAGAAATACTCTACTACCCAGGATATTCAGAAATGCAGCATCCACACACACCTAGCTTCCTGCTGATGTTCCCTGAGTAAATGAAGCCCCTCCTCCCTCTTTACAGTCTCTCCTTTTCTGTTTCTGACTCTGGAAAACTGATCTCGAGTGAATGGTTCTATCGTTTTGACTGTAGGACAACACACCAAATAAAACTGAATTTGATCTTTTATTCAGCACAGGTAAAGAAGCATAGAAGTGGTATTAATAAGTAATTTATACTTCCTATTAAATGTCTAATAGGAAGGGATGAGTAATAGGATCTAGACTCACTTCCTCAGACCTAAGTCATACAACTTTTAACTACATACATATATAGAGTATCAGTGGAAAACATATGGTTCTGTTATAAGAATTTATAGATAATTGTACATAAAATACAACAATAACAAGATCATTAAGGCATCTGTGTCATTTAATGACCTTTCTATGATGGAATTAAGAAAGAAAATGCAAAGAAAGAATAGCCCCTGGCAAGTGATATTAGTAGGGAAGACCTTTTAATAAATTATTAAATGAGTTTAAATATGGAAGGCAAAAGAGAAATGTAAAGATTTTTTTAAAAACTTTTTTGGTTGCCTCTGCATTTCTGATTTTAGAGATAAAACAATTATAAAATGCCATAGCTAGCCAGGCATGGTGGCTCACACCTGTAATCCTAGCACTTGGGAGGCTGAGGCAGGACAATGATGTTCAAGGCCCAAGGCCAGCCTGAACTACATAGTGAGACCCTGTCGCAACAACAAAACAAGACAAAAAGCCAGAGCTACCTCAGAAATAAAAGAAAAATTAATTACCTTTTTTAAAGACAGGATTTATGGAAGGTCCTCCATTCCTCTCCAGACTAAAAGGAAAACATTTTAATCAAATATTAAGATAAATGAAGACATAGTGAAGAAATATCCGAAAACATTTTCCAGGTACCATCTTCCACACCTATTTCATACATTTTAGGTAACAGGTATGAAATGATGCATGTTTGGGTGTTTTATCTTCAGTCACTCACTCACTCCTAACACTTGGAACATTAAATGTGCTTGAAGTGATGGGAAGAAGAGACACTTCAGCTTTTGTAATAGGTGAGCTGGATTATCAACTGGATTAGCACAGCACACTTCTAGGTGTGTCTGGGTTGGTCACAGAGACAGGACCTTAGGTAGTATACCTGCTCCCTGGACCTTCTCTGATACTGTCTTCCTGCTGTGCTTCCTGCAGCCATGGGATGAGCACTTTTTCCCTGCCAGGCCTTTCTACCGTGTTGTTTTTGTGCTGGTCCCCACAAGCCATGGACTGAGTCCACTGAAACCGTGAGCCAAAATAAAGCACTGCTCCTTTAAGTTGAGTTCACTGGGTACCTTGTCCCAGTAATGAAAAAGTCAGTAATACAGATGGGTTTTGAAGAAAACAAATGAGAAAGCAGCACATTTTTCAATTCCCACAAAGTTGCTCTTTAGGCTAACTGTGGGAATGACTGAAAATGCTTATTTATCATAAATTAATCCTTTGAACCTGTTTTAGTTACTTTTCTCTCGTTGTTGGGACAGAATACCCGACACTCAAAGTTAGGGGAAGAAAGGTTTATTTAGCTCACAGTTTGTAGAGGTTTCAGTCTATAGTCCGCTGGGTCCGAGGCAGGGCGGCATGGCAGACCAGCAGCAAAGCAAAGTGAGGAAATGCAAGGAATGTAGGCAAGGAAATGCAAGTAAGCAGCTAATTAGCTTCTTCCTGTATCTTATCTAGGCTACCTGTCCTTAGGGCGGGTAGCACTCCCACCCTTAATTTTAGTTTCACATCCTTGATCCCAGCAGAACCATGCCAAACCGATCAATGGATTAATTTAGTAACCACACACTCTAGATCCAGATATCTCTTACCACATGAGGCTTTGGGGGGACATCTAGACACAAACCATAACAGAACCGAAATAATATTTAACATTGTCAATTATAGCAATTAAAATTTAGATTTCGTAGCTTATCATATAAAATTTGGCAATCAATTTTTGTTTTTCAATTTTCCAAAGAATTAAAGTGATTCTGAAGATGTTCTGTGAGTCACTTTCCCATCACTGGAACAAAATACATAACAGGCACAATTTAAAGAAGAAAAGATTGATTCTTGCTCATGGTTTTAGATGAGTCAGTCTATGGTTGGCTGGCTCCAAAGCAGAAGTGGCATGTGGAAGAAAGTTGTTCGACCCATGGCAGCCAGGAAGCAGAAAGAGAAAAGAGAAGCCAGGGACGAGAATATACCCTTCCAAGTCACACCCCAGTGACTTGCCCACTCCAGCGATGCCCCACCTTCTAACAGCACATTCCTCTATGAAATCAAGTGTGGATTAATCCCCTGGCATGTGTAATGCCCCCATGATCCAATCACCTTCTAAACCTCCACCTCTGAATACATGAGACATTGGAGGACACCTTAAATCTAAACTATAACATCTTTCTCTAGGCTTAATTTACATAATCATAATGCACTATTAGATCCTATTATCAAAAATTATGGTAAATGTTTAAATTGAAAATTTTACTATAGTAAAAGACGCATTGCCCTTAATTCCCCAAAGTATTTCCCCTCCCTTTAGACATGCTTATCCCACCATTCTTGCCACTTTCTGAAGCAGTTCTGGAAGTTCTCTTTTCTGACTGTCTTCATGGGGTGTGATCGAATATGCAGTGAACGCTCTGCTGAGGGCCATCCAATGGAAAAGCAGCACCAGAAAAACATCCTGTTGTGTTCTCATCCACCTTATTCACTGCATCTGGCACCTTGTGACTTTTGGCTCTTCTCTAACGTCAAAAATGACCATGAAAGCTAAATGTTTTTGAACTGATTCAGGATATCAATGCAGCCACAACAGCGCGATTAGAGAAGACTTCCAGAATTGCTTCAGAAAGTGTTCGGAAAGAGCAATAGGTGTGTTTGACGTGAGGGAGAGTATTTTGAGGGGAATTAATGGCAATGTGTATTTTACTGTAAAAAATTAAATTTTAGCCGTTCACCATATTTTCAATCACACTTCACATCTTGAATAGTTCTTTCCTTTGTATGAATATCACTACTTGCAGAGAAGACTTGCAGTTCAGCTATATCTGTAGAAGAGGAGAAAATGTGCCTATAGTAAGGGGATTGTTCTCTCCTCTCCCACTTTTTTAGGTACTTGAGTTTTCAAAGGAACCACAACACTGAGGCAAACCATTGGAGTGAATGCCCGTCAAACTTCCTATCTCCAAATACGGGTCTGCTCGAGCTGTTTTTCCACCTTGGGAGCTTGCCTAGCTTTGGATCAGGTTCAGAAGATACGTTTGAAGTTAAGGTCATAGCCATGTTCCCGCTTAGCTCAGAGTTCTCAACTGTGTTTCCAGTCTAATGAAAAATGGATTCTTGGATCAGACATGGATTTAATCAGCCTCCCAAGAACTATAAGGTGGTCTGGCCACACAGTGTCCCCAAGATATGGGTGGAATTAAAACAGGCTTTGAGATGGGCATGGTGGGTTGTGTCTCTGTCCGCAGCTACTGGGAAGCCTGAGGCAGGAAGGTCACTTCAACTCAGGAGTCCCAGGTCAACCTGGGAACACAGCAAGACCCCCACACTATAAACAGACAGACAGCCTTTGGCACTGGACACAGAGAATGAAATTTGTCCTTCAGTATACCAGGCATGTATTTACATCAAAGACACTTCCCTGTGGGCCATCTTCCTTCGACTTTCACAGATTCTCCTGTATCAGTAACTCTTACTACAACTTTATAGACACAATACCTTAAAGAAGGAAGTCCAACCATCTGTTGCATTTGAAATTCCTTTAAGAATGCTGGATTAATACTTGCATCTCTGCTGATATTATTGCTTATACGAAGGAACTGATTAGGTTTATTCCTGCATTCTTTTAATAGGATGCGGAAACCATTTGCATTGTAAGTTAAGTATCCAAGAGCACAGGAGCATGCTGTACGAACCTAAATAAAGAAGAAACAATTCTCTCCTAACCAACAGGCTTTGTTCTTAACACACCTAACCAGTGCTGTCATTAGCTACTTCACAGGAAAGTCCATTGACAGGTACAACACATGGGTATGTAAACCGAAGGAAATTTTTAGATGGGAGGATAACATCCATATTTTTAGAGGAGACTGTCAACTGCCACTGATGTGTAGTAGTCTGCAATCTTGACTACCTTGTAGAATCATCTAAAGTATTCAAAAGGTGTCCACCAGTGAAATCCAAATCAGCGCCACAGGTTATTTTTAATGTACAACCAAAGCAAGAACCTTGGACGTTAAACTAACACGTTGGACTCAACCTAGTGATGCATTGGATAGCTTTGACAATTATGCCTGGGTTCCACCTCTAGAAATTCACTTAATTATTCTAGGGCACAGCCTGGGCATCAGGGTTTTCAACACTGCTCAGGTGATTGACAAAGGAAACAAGAGGCCCAGAGTAGACCAGAAGTAGGAAAGCACTGTTTTACACTGAGAACAACAAAGAAGCTCAGGTATTAGGCCACAAGACTCTAGGAAAAGTATTCATTCTTTAAAGGAAGTACACTTTGCCTGTGACTTAAGTAATTAGGTTTTTCATATGATGTATACTCCTGGGCAGTTGATAGAGATTTGGTTTGCTTGTTTGTGTTTTTGAGACAGGGTCTCGCTACATAGTTCAGGCTGGCCTTGAACTCACTATGCAGGCCAGGCTGGCCTCAAACTCATGGCAATCCTCCTGCCTCAGCCTCCTGACTGCTGGATTACAGGAGTGCACCACCATGCCAGGCAGTGGATAGAGATTTGGGTAGCTGGTATCATAAAAAATTTAATAAAATGAACAAAAAACAAGGCTCATGGATGGTGCCAAGGAGTTGACATATTAGTCTTTACACTGGCCTCTAGCAGCTTTGTGTGCTGATGTATGTTCCACAGCTCAAATTCGTGGCTCTGTTTTCAGTGTGCGGTTCCTAGAGCAACATCTCCAGCTGTTGGGAACTCATTCAAAAGGCAGTATCTGGGGTGCACCTCAGATGTACTGAGCCAGGAGTTCTGGGAATGGGGCCCAGCAATCAATGATATGAGTCCTTCAGGTGACTCTGGTACACCCTAAAGCTGGAGCCATAACTGCTTTAACCCTTAAGAGAAGAGCGGGAGGACACTGCTCTGACCAGCATGGCCTCTTTCACATAGCCTCACCTCTACCCTGCTTGGCAGAGCAAGAAAACTAGCCCACGCATTCTACTTTCATTCATCCCAAATCAAGAAAAATCAAGAAAAATAGTTCAGTGAGATCACAAAGTAACTAGTTTTTGCGAGATACATAAACCCTTTAATTATAAATCATTCATGGGATGAATCAGTTCTGGCATTAAGTGACTTATTTCACAGGGTTTCCTAATCTTTGTTTTTTAATTCAGAAAGTAATTTGAACAGGTATTTCTTTTTAAATCCTTAATTATAGTTGTTCTGCTTCTGTAATTAAAATCCCATTTCAGTCTTGGAGTTAAAACAAAGATGCACTATTGTGGGTATCAGAATGGTGGATGGCCAATGCGACTAATTAGTTCTAGAAAGTTCGTCTAATTTGGGGATACTAACACAAACTATATTATATAACCTCCAACCTGAGGGGAAATTTCATAATGTGAGATGTGGGGAGTCCTAGTTATGGTTTCTTTAAGGGCCACACTGTACCTGAGTGGCTAACCCAGAATAGAACATTAACTTTCCTCCTTGTAAGCTATGCACAAAACCCACACATCACTAGATATGTAAACACTTGTCATATCTTAAAGAATATCATTCCCACCCCTATCTGAATATAACGTCGCAAGTCCCTTTCAAGTATAAACATTTATAGTTTATTCTGATCCTCTTATTTGTGCATGAATTTTACCCAGAAGGACTGTTTCTAGCACACCCAAGGCCACTGGATCCTGTTGAACAAAACATTACTCAGTCTTCAAAAAACACCTGGCTGTCCTGACAACAGGGTCACCATGACCTGATGGACATGTCCCTGGAAGGACATTTCCAGACTCCCCTCCTCATGTTAAAGTCAAGTATAAAATCCCCAGCCTTTCCTCTGACAGCATGCTTCTCTCTCGGACTTGCCCACTGTTCTCTTGCAGTAGGCCAATAAACTCTTCGCTTTCCACATTGATTGACTATTGCTAAACTCTTTTTACCACCCACAGCACTAGCTTCTCACATGCCGCGCCTTGTGTGGGATGGGAGAGGCGATTTATGTTATTTTTAGTACATTCGGTTTTAAAATTACCTCTTCTCTTCCTGAGTACAAGTGGTAGCAGAGTCGCTGGATTGTTCCTAACGTAGTAAATGCTTCTGGAATACCAGCTCTAGAATGAGCTAGGCTAGCTATGAAATTTCCTATAAATTAAACAAGGAAATATAAATGTGCCATTAAAATGATAAATTGACATGGTGTGCTTTTGTTAATTTGTGCAGAGCTGTACAACTCTGGTGAATGAAGAAATGAGAAAAAACATATGTATGTAAATGTAGAATAAACTTTCCCCAAAACTATGCTTTGGTTTTTGGTCACAAAGAATAAAAATTCAACAGGTTTTTTTAAGAGTAGGAATTTTTTTTAAACCAGAGGTTTTCTTCCTTCTGTGGCTTCAAATATATTTTGTTTCAGGTTTGTTCAAAATGACAATGGAAAGAATCATTAAATATCATAAGAAAATTTAGTATATTTCTTTTTGCAGTTCAAATGGCTTTAAGACCCTAATGATGTTACAGAACCAAGCAATGTATTGCTTATTTAAGTTTAAAATCACTGAAGTTCTTACCATAAAAAAATATTCAGGGACTGAAAGTGACAAGGTGACACAGAAATTAAAATAATTAAGTGTGCAGCCATCAACCTAATACTATTTAATTCCTACTGATATTTTAAGATATATAAATGTAATTCTTTGTTTGTGGGTGGACACTCTGCTCTGCCATACTGGCCTCTGAGAAGCGGAGGAATTCTCCCTCAGCTTGGAGAAGGCTGGGTCGCACGGAAAGCGAAAACTGTCTGAAGGTAACCTCTCTGTAAAGCTTAAAAGAAGCCTTTAAAGCTAGGAGTGAGACCTGGGAAACAGATGGGAGAGGCCAAGAAAGCAGGAAAGACTTAGGTTTGTGGTACTCAAAGGAGTCAGAGCAGGAACTCTGGAGAGAAGCTAAAAGACATACAGGAAGACGGTTGGTGACAGTAATCTCAGGCTCTGCGGAGCTTCGCTGCCTTTGGAGCCTCTTCTGAGGATTGAATCAACTCGGGCCTTGAGCCACCAGTTGCCTTACACTGTTCCCAAGGCCTGACTTTCCTGCTCGGGCTGAGACGCCTGGCATGTGCTGCAACTCTGGACATGCACAGGACTCCGTGCCGGGGAGCAGAGATGGTCTAATAATTTTTGAGGTTCAGTTCTCCCCAGATTGTGGAAGTTAACATTCGAAAGCAGGTATATATAATACATCATTTCATGCACAAAAGGTAAACCCACTGCAATTGTTTCTCAGAGTCACAGAATCACTATGACACTGAATTAATAATGTTATTTAGATGAAAATCTATTTAATGATTTATTTCGTACCTATTTCCCCTAGCTAGTTTCCATCATAAACTTTTCATTTCTTTAACTTTTTTCTTTGCCATGCAAATACACTCATAACAATGTAATTTTATGGTACAAGTGGAGTTTCTTTTTTGCTCATCGGTGGTCTATTTCAGTTTAGAAAAAGAACATTTCCTTATTTATTACTAGTGACCAACTATCATTCTGACACTGTTTTATGTTGCTTTGAGAGTGATATGTCAAGTCCCGTAAACATTACTCATCACCTGTTTGGTGTGAGCTGGCCTGCTGCAGATTTATTTACAGAATTCACATTGTGTCAGGACTCTGTTGTAGCACTCTGTTTTGCTATGTTGCACAGCAACACAGAGACCACTTAAATACTAGCAAAAGGTGCACAATTCATCAAAAGTAAACCAGACAGAAAAATAGCAGTGCAAATCTTCCACTACTAGTACAAGTCAGTGTGTAAATTTTGTTGTTGGTAGTTCATAGTGGAATTCTCATTCTATATCCCAGAAAAAACAAGTAGGGTTTGAAAAAGTAATTAGAAAAGCAAAAAAGGCCATGTTCGGAGTTAACTCTGCTGCTGTTCAGGGTGCAGAACGGACGTCCATTGTTAAATGTAGACTTACTCTGCACTTCACATAGATTAACATGAGTTCATATATCAATGTGTGTGATGTAGTATCAGGCTTATTATTTTACTATTGCTCAAATTACAAAAAATATCTGGAAATAGTTTTGTGTGTACACAATTAGCATTAGTCATTTCTTACCTGCCAAGACAATAGTAGCATGCTGATCTGAGTAAAGACTATTAACTAAAATAGTAACACCTCTTGCAGACAAAGTAATATGGTCCACATCTATGATGACTTTAGCTAATACAATAATCTAAAAACAGAAAGATGCATAGAATCATTGAATGTTTTCTTCTTAGCTTCTCTAAACTTTTATCATTTGTAAGGGACTATTTCTTAGGAGGGTAAAGGGGGCATTTGATGGGGTCCAACAAAAGAGAAGCAAGTGGTAGCTGGAAGGAGTTAGAGTACTTAGACTTAACTGGTCAGAACAGTGACAACAATAGGCCACATATTCTTCATACAATGTTTGTAAATTTTGCATCCTCAAGATGTATGTTCATAGAATGTATTTCTAAAGGTTATAGAGGTTATAAAAATGTAAACAGAGAAAAAGACTAAGAAGGACCCAAATACATACAATCATGAAAGGGCTGAAGAATCGGTGTGATCAGCTAAAGATCTGCAGTTAGAAAACCTGTTTCTCTAGTTACTTCTTATAATAGGGTGTGATGAGAATAATACACCTGCCAATCAACCTTGCAGGGTTGTTACAAGCATCAGATGTGGTGTAGCGATAAAAGTGCCTTTTAACTAGTGGAATCGTACATGAATGAAGAAGTTCTCATAGTTAATGGAATTTTATGAGGTAGAGGGAGCTAATGTACAAAGTACTAAATTTTACAAATCAGAAAACATTTTAGTGGTTTATTTTTAATTTTTCACTAAAAGCATACTTTATGAACTTGAAGTGTTAATTATTTATTTTGTACCTGGAATGCTGCCATTGCCTTCTCAGTTTCAATTGGTGATTCCAGAAAAGGTTCAAAAAGAGACATGGTGATTTTTCCACTTTCCAATATTAAGTATTGTTGGAAGCGATTATTGAAGGCAAAAAGGGTTAATGCATAGCCTGTTCTTAGGCGAATATCCTAGAAATGGGAGAAATGCATATTTTGTTTAACTTGCTTCATTTGTGATGTTAGTCAAAATAATAGGTTTTAAATTCTTGCCCATTAAAATATATTTCATTCTTATTCTTGGGAGTAAATACAACATTATTGGGGAAAACAAATAACAGAGAGTTACCCAGAGTGTTACTGAACAGATAAAATGGAAAGAGAACTAGGTTGTGGCAGGAGGAAAAAGACAAAATAAGTAAATTTTCAAAGACAATATTAGCTTACTGAATATGCAAATGAATAAACATTTAGTTAAGAGGAAACGATTTCATCAACCCTCACCTTATTGTTGCAATATACTTTTATTTTCATTTGAAGATTTTGAAGTACAGTTAATAAATCAAAACTCCTTCCCCCCAAAAAACTTCCCTTGGATAGCATGCTATTATTTCATTACATCCAATGAGGGATTATGTTGTCTCTTTAAATAAGTCCTAACCCTAACCCTAACCCTAACCCTAACCCTAATATACTATATTCTACAGAGGAAGAGGAGAAAAGTTACTTAGTTTTAAGAATCACATTTTTATACCCAGGATGAGCAAACAGCAATTTTTCCCTTAGAGGCAGTCTGCTTGCTTAAACTCTACAAGTATGGTAGACCTTCCAGGTAGAATCTTACTACTAAATCTTATTTTAATATTAAAAATAATTCATATGAACATTTTATCAGTGTAGTATAGGAGAGAGATAGCTCATTAATTTTAGTGAATTTTCCTTTGCCAAAATTAATCGTTGTATTAAGATGCCGTGTGTGTGTGCGTGCGTGTGTGTGTGTGTGTGTGTGTGTGTGTGTGTATGGAAATGGAAGAAAGTAGATATATAGGTGAAATAAGGTTGGCTGCGAGCTGATAATTGCTGAAACTCGGTCATGGCATATTTGAGTTTGTTGTGGTACTCTCTTTTTCTGTTAAATAAATATGCTTGGAAATTTCCAAAGTAACAATTCCATATTCATACACACAAAGCAGTGATGGGGCCACAGGCAAGAGGAAAGTGTTAGGGAATGAGGTCTCAGCCACCGACAAAGGTCAGGTGAACTGATTGTGGAACAGAACCTTGAGCCAAGTAGGAAGGAATGATAATAAGAAATGAGCCACAGAGCGGTGCCTCGTGTATTCAGGTCAGGTACAGGGGAGAGACAGAAGTATGCTAAGACTTGGCCCATTTCCACCTCTTTTCCATGTAGGTTTTGCTGCCTTATTCCTGGAAGTGTGCAATAAACAGGGTAGTTTAGTTTATGAGGTACCTGGTCAGTTACCTTTCAAACTAATTCCCACAGCTTGGCTACTCCCACTCTGCCAACTAGTATAGACATAAAACAAGAACAAAGTCGGCTACTCTCAGTCAGGAGGGCTCAAATTAATCATCTAGGCAGAACATATTTTTCCATAC